>LOJH01041582.1:0-14367 GCA_001685095.1 Ellobius talpinus | reverse complement strand
GAAGAAGAAGAAGAAGAAGAAGAAGAAGAAGAAGAAGAAGAAGAAGAAGAAGAAGAATTTGAAGGTAGATTCCAAAAAGTTTCATCATGCATACCCTCAGGGAAGGAAAACAAGTTTGTGCTTCACTGATGTAGACCTTCTTTGTGTGTGTATGTGTGTGTGTGTTGTGTGATTAGGATTTTTTTGTTGTTGTTTTCTTTTTCCTTATTTTTTTCTTCTGGTTGTCCTAGAACTCACTCTGTAGGCCAGGCTGGCCTTGAACTCACTGATATCCGCCTGCCTCTGCTTCCCTGAGAGGTGAGATTAAAGGCTTGCACCACCACCTCCCTGCTAGAAATGGACTTTCAATGGTGCAAAATTGTTAAGATTTAGACTTTTTCCTCAAGGAATATACATTTCTTTAGTAACAATAGTTATTCACAAGCTATATCATACACTTAAAAACTATGTCAGCAAACTCAGCTCTTCCATCAACAAATGAGAACAGATAAGGGATCCAAGAAAGTAATTTAAACATATAAAAAAGTATTTAGATGCTTTTGGTTTTATACATGCACGATATGCTTCAGTTCATTGTTGTCCAGTAAGAACCAGGTGGAGGTAAACCTTGTACACAATCAAAGAGTATCTTAATGTTTGCTCCATCTGTCACTTGCACATTTCAATCCACACAAAAAGCTGGCAGAGAGCTGCTGGTGTGATGTGGGAAGCCCACAGGGAGCTTCAAGTCAGTAGCTTTAAAGACCTGGGTTGTCAACACACACAAGGCCTTTGCAGCATGGTTGGCAGGGGAGGAGACCAATAAAAGAGATGGGAAAGCGATTGGGGTAGAGAGAGACAGGCAAAGAATCAGTGCGCAGCCCTGGGAGTAAATCTGAATATAGCCAGGAACTCAGAGACATCTATGATTTCCCCAGTGCCTGTCTGGTTGCCAGCCTGTCCCCTAAGCTGCGCCATCCTTTCAGGCAAAATCCCTTCCTGAATTCTTAAACAGGAAGTACAGATGTGGAAGGTCACCACCACTAGGCTCTAATGCCAATTAAATCACTGAGCTTCTCTATGTAGATACCTACTGAAGCTGCAAAGTAACTCAAGTAACTGCCCTGTTAGGGTAAGGAGTAAGAGAGAACTGACATTTAGAAACATAGGTTTCTAAAGTACGCTGGAAGTCCTGGGCTGCTGGGAAACCCCAGAACTGGTGTCTGGTTACTGAGAGCAGAGTCAGTAATTGTCCCATGGCCACACATTAGCTACCCATTTCATTGTCAGTGTCTGGAAGACAGACAAGCAGCAAGGATAGACGAAGGAATTGTCTTAGTCCAAAAGCTTGCATCTTTGCAAGGCTGTCTTGTTGGGGGTGAGAATAAGAAGAAGCCAAGACCTGTCTGTCAGAACAAAATGAAAGCTAAACCAATGGAAGAACAGAATACCACTGATTATACACAACTTAGCAACTTTTTAAAGCATTTCAAGATTTCTTTCAGTTTAATTTTCTAAATAAACCCACAAACCAGGAGAATATACATCACCACAAATCACTTCACAGATGTAAAAACAAGGGACAAGGCATGTCTATGGACCACACAACTGTAAATGGTTGTAGCTCAGGAGTTTGCAATTCAGGTGCCTTTACTTTAAAAAAAAAAAACAAGTTTAGCCCCATCAACTAGAAACTTTTTAGAAGGTGCTTTTCACTATTAATTTCTCTTAGCAATTTCTTTACCTTAAATAATATAAGGTTGTTAAGAATATCTGAGGCTCAAACACCGGACAATGTGTAATTATTTGCCTTTTCCTATTCAACTTACATATCTCCTAAAACATCAAGAAAATGGCATAAAGAGTTGGTTTAATAGCAAAGCATTCTTGGGTTGCATGCAGAGGCTACAAAGCCCTTTGTGACAATTAGTTGTCATTGTCATGTTGACATTGTAATGTATCACTCAGCTGTATTTTGAGACAAACAACCAGGTGAGAATGTGCAGATAGATGAGATTTTAAAATGCATCTTTGTTAGCTGCCATGGATTCAGTGAGCAATGACTGCCCTAGGCTTAGGCATTTGAACATTTGGCCCCCATTTGGTGGTGCTTCTTGTGAAGGCTGTGGGACCCCAAGGACCCTTGCTGTAGGACGCACATCACTGGGGACTGGCTTTGAGAAGTTATAGCTTCACCTCACCTCCTGTTCACTCTCTTTGCTTTGTGTTTGGTCAAGGATGTGATCTCTTAGCTAAGTACTTCCCAGTCATGAGGGACTCTCTGGAACCACAAGCCAAACAAACTTTTCCCTAGGTTGCTTTTGGTCATGAGTTACATCACAGACATAGAAAGTAACAAATATATTAGCATACCAATTAATGGGTCCATCTCAATAGGAAGATGATGTGCTTGATCCAAGGAGTATCCTGGGGCTCCTCTGAGGCCTAAAGAAGTGAGTATAGAGAGCTGCCATGAGATTATCTGAAAAAGAAGCCTTTCCAAACAAGGGTGTTTTATGATGCCACATAAAATGTGCATTTGTTTAAAATTTGTGCTGACTCGGTTCCATCATGTGACCTCATTGAGTCCTAAAAAGTCACCACAGCAGGACCTTCAGGTTTTCCTTGAGATGTGTTAAGTCAAGAAAAGTGGTAAACTGGACAAGAGAGCATCACAACATTTCTTACAATGCAACCAGTGGGCCTGGAATACAAGACAAGGCTGAGCTTCCATGGAATGGGGCCAGGTAGGCGCTGCGGCTCTCCTATGAGGGGCCTTTCCCAATAAAGTGACTAGTCAATCCATGTTATAAGTTGAGTCTCACCTAAAACTTTCATCCCACTTAAGTTACTTTTGGGACTGACATCTGGGGTCTGAATTCGTTTGTCATATTTTTATATATGGTTATGAAATAACTATACATAATATTCTTGAACAATTTAATAATTTAGCCCTTTATAGTTTTTTTTCTCTTAATGAAAAACATTCCTAGGGGCCAAGGCCCCATGAACAATGAAGTCTTCTTTTCCCATGTCTGCTGTACACTCCTGGGCAAGCAGAAGCTGTGCCACCCTCTGTTGTTATCACCAATAACCACAAACCAGAGCCAGACACATATAAACTCATGGAAGTGAAGTGTGGTATAAATCACTGCCCTTTTCAGAGTGAGGTTGACATCAGTGGAATTGAAAGATCCAGGTTAAATCAGCAGGGCTCATCTTTTCAGTCCTGGAGACAGTGGAAGTCCTGAGGCTTTGCAGGAAGCCTTAAGTGATGAACTGTGCCAACTAAATCATTTGGTCACATCCATGTCTGCCCTGGTTAAATAAGGATCAGTATGTCTAAATGTTTGCGATGACATTATATCACTTCAAGATGTGCTGGCTGGAGCCCTCATGGTTGAATGTGGAGCAAACACATGTGAAGTCACTGGACAATTTCAGTGTTTTCGTTTTCTCACAGATAAGCTTCACAAAGCTAGAGATGGTATCTGTCTTGTTTCCCGCTGAAATGCAAAGCCTAAGAATATTTGACACATAATGGGCATTAAAATATTTGCTAATGACAAATAAACTAATGCCACTGAAGGAGGATGGTTTGAAGTTATTGCCTACAAAATCCAGACAAACTTGCTCTGTTTGGAAGATTGTTGGAGTGCAGAGGAAGAACAGAGCCACGCCTAAGGCACTAGCATAGGGCTGTAGTAGTGAACAGACTGTGCTGCCAACTGGGCCTGACAGCACTCTGTCCTGCTGCTGTCTGTATGTAACGATACCTTAGCTCTGTGGTGAGTGCTGAGGCCCACATACCTACTGTGTTGTGCCACCTGTTCACAGCAAATAGTCTGCTGCAGGTCACTGTCACCACTGCAGGGATAGTCAGGTGGGGCAGGGTGTTGGCGGCCACATGGGTCACAGGAGAATTGGATGGAAACTTCAGCACCATTATCACATCCTGCTGCATCTGATCTTTAAACATGAGTGGGCTCTGTGGAAGGAAACACTGTTGAGTAGAAAGGGGAGAGACAGAAGGAAACAGAAAGGATAACTTGGATTAGTTGAAGGTCTAGGTATAGGAGATGCAGAAAAATATGGCTAGCGTGAGCACAGCCATTTGAACGGTCTCCCTGGCCAGGGTACCCCAGATAAAGCAGCTTCACCTGAAGAAGGCACAGAGAAAAAGGGGGCAGGGCCTCTTAAGTCACAGAGGCAATACACTCTGCCGCTAAGAGTCAGCCTCAATTTGTATATGGCCAGGTTATCACATAGACAGTTAGCTCACAGCCACAGCCACAAGATGAACATAATTGTTCAGGGAAGTAAAAAAGTCAGTTTGGTGGGAAATTACTCAATCATTGGTTGATAATGTTAGCATGAAATATAAAGTGATTTGGCTGGTAACTGTCATCTTTATTGGGCTAACCTAGGGCCAGGATATAAAGGATTAAAATACAACCACCAGTAGCCTGGTGCTCTGGCCAGTGTCTTCAGGTATCTGGGCTCTATGCTGACCTGTTCAGAGCTTATGCCTTCTCTCTTACAGGTTCAGTTTACTGATTTCTTGAACTTTTCTTCTTAAACATCTAGTTCTTGATAGCAGATGCTATAAACACTACAGAGCACTATAAATTCTATTATACAAAAACATAAAATAAGAATGCTGGAAATAGATACTACTTGGTTTTTATCCATGTTTGAGGATTGTCTCTATAGAGCGTGATCTTAGAAAGCTCATTTTCTCTTAACAGCTCCATGCCAATTTGGCATCCAATAATTCCTTGTAGGAAGGTAATGAGTTCTAACTGGGCACTTCCCCAGGATAGTTATCATCATCATCATCATCATCATCATCATCATCAACAACATCATCATCATCATCATCATCTTCATTAAAAACAGAGAAAAGTAATATAGACTAGAACTCTCCCACCAAGTCGTTTCATAAGACAGATGCAGGAGACTCCTTAGGCAATGTGGAGCTTGGCCCTCTAAGACCACATCTGGTCTGTACCATGGCTGAGAGTCATCTGGGAACAACCTGTGTTCCATGCAAATCTTTCTGTTTTGTTACACAGAATGACCAACTGCAATCAAAAGACACCCACTGTGGCCCTGGTCTGAGACTACATAGATGGCTGCTGTGGAGAGAAGGGTTAAAGCAAGCATGTAGATCTGTTTTCCCAGGTAGAGACTGCCTGCTTCTTGGTAGAATTGAGGACACACCGGACACTGTGTCTCACTGTCTAGTCATAGGAAACGTGAAGGGCTCAAAAATACATTAAGTAATTGAAGGAGATAAGCATTTCTTCCATCAGAGAAACATTGGCTTACAGGCTTGCTGACACCCACCCACTGCCATCCTATCTCAGAGTTCCTCACTGAAGAGCTTGTCTCCAAGATGGTGGATACACACAGATCATCTGAGAATTCATTTGCAACTGTTTCTGTCTCAAAACATTTGTACTTTCCTTTAAAAAAGATAGTGAAAGATCACAGTTTAAAAAATACATTAGAAATATCTCAGCAAGTTTTTTTTACCTTCATTGAATTAAAAAGGAGAATGTTTGCTATATGATAAACTGGAAAAGGACTGCATTGTTCTAAGAATGGACCTTTAAATTTTAGAATATAAAATAAAGATTACATTTTTCCTTGCATAGTGGGACTAATGGTCTAACATGGTCAGCTCTTGATGAAGCCAGCTAGCATCTACTGGGGGCTTACATCAAAGGGGCTGCCTAAGAGAGGTTCAGAAGCAGGCCTTAGATTGTCAGTGCAGGGATGCTCCAGATGCTGAAATGTCAGCACACAGCTGTTAAGTACTCAGCTACAGTCACTAGTTAGTGACAGAAACGGTGTTTGGTTCATATCTTAGATCTTATTTGTAACCAGCCTGTTTTGTCCCACAGTCACTTGTCAGGAGCCACAAATTGCCTTTAGAATCATTCACTTTTCTTAAAATGAACCACTCTTCTACTGACTTGTGTTTATACTGCGTGGTAATTTACAGATCTAATTTGATTTGGGGCCAGTGTGTGTGTGTGCCTGTGTGTACACTAATAAGCTTAGGGAGAAGTAGATGCTGCCTTTGTGAGCCCAAGATTGGGCTCACTTAATAAGCAGGACTGAAGAGTAGAAATCACACTTCCTTTTAGCATGCCCTTGAGCTTCAGAGTCATCAGATAAATGGAGAAGCCTCTGAAAATATTACTGAAATACCATTTTATTTACTTTCTACCTGTGTTCAAAGGAGAGGAAAATGCCTCCACAGGCTGATGCCTTACCAGGTGCATGGCTGAGCTCCGAGGAGGATGAGGCTCGATGAGCAACTGAGATGGCGTCTGTCCAAAATTCTGTATCTGTGCTTCCATGGCCTGCAGGGCAAGGAGGGTGACTGCCATAAGCAATATGTGTCAAAAGAGAGGTCAACACACTCTTGACAATGCAAGTGTAGCTCACGTCAGTCATAAAAGGATCTAGAAAATTCTAGAAGTGCTCTTTTCTCAAGGTGCAGAATCCTTCGAGTGTTAGTATTTTGGGGACAAGCTTCACTTCTTCTAATCATGCTTCATTTAAGTACAGCACTGTTCTCATTACCAGAAGCTGGGGTTAAATGTGGAAATGCTAACCTGTGCATCCATGCATGCAGTTAAAGACCAGAAAACACCTTCGATACTGGATACAACACAGGTACCTTAACAAAGTCCTTTGTAAGGAGGAACGTGTGGGGGTCTCTAATGAAATAAGCTTCTGGAATCTTCATGGAGAAAGAGAATGAGGCATAATGTCTACTACTGACATGAAATACAATTCAGAAAATTGTGCATTCCAGTCAACACAGAGGGCAGTCTGAGGTCAGAACTCTAAGGCTTTGGTGTGGCAATCAAATAAAGCAAAGCTTTCAATACAAAAGTACATCTCAGCTTGCTACTGTGTTTTAAGAGAGATCCTGGGGATATTATTTATAAGGTATAAATTAGTTTCTCTCAGCTTCCCCCATGTAGACTAGAGAAAAGTCACTAAAAAGGAAAGAAGTCTTTGGGTATCTTGAGCTATATACAGCATTTTATTAAAGCCTGTGCAGATATGAATATTAAAACTGCATGGCTCCCATTAAAACTAATTTCCACCTCAAACTGTCTGGATCACACAATATAACATTGCATGCATGTGCACACCCATGTGTCTGGATGTACAACTGATTGTTCAGAGACTTAAGCATTTCTCCTAAACATAAATTTTATAGATAAAATATTTTAACATATTAAATTAGACTAATAAGATTTTTCCTGAGATAATGTAAATGTGTAATTTAAGTCAACAAGGAAAAGCACAATATTTACTATGATCATTACTTTGTTACCACGCTAGTTTCCCCCTACTATCATGTTCAATTTGGTGCACATAAAAGTGAAATATGAAACCCACTGCTGAGCGCTGGAAGGAATGAATGCAGGTAAGCTGGTAGATGGCTCTTGACACAACACTGCTACTAATTGCATCACTATCTAAAATTCTCATTTATAAAGTACTTCAATTCAACCATATGTCCTTCTACACTGCATTTGAAGAAAATGTTTATCAGTAAAAATGTGAACTTTCAAATTTATTAGCAATATTAAACATGAATGGATCATTATCCACCATATTTTAACAACTGCATAAAAGGGGCTTTGGTTCATTTATTTGCAGCAACAATGGGATGAATTATTAAATCTCCTTAAGTGCTGTCCAGTTTTAATGTAACATTTATTTTCATGACATCCATTCAAATGCAAAGTGTGACTATTCAGCTAAATTGTATTCAATAGGTACCTCCACACTGTCTCTCCCCATTGCGAGATTTATGGTTATAAAAGGGGGAAAGAGACCGTTTCTAGTTGGCTTCACATTATTACAATAACTCTTGAGAATTATTTGTGAAGTAAACAATAATTTTATTGTTAAAGCAAATGTCCAATATCAGCTAAAGTCTTTCTAGCAATGGACACTGCGGTCTGTACTTTCACTCCTCCAAGAAAAAGGGCCTTCTGGGGGTGAGAAGACTAAAGTCAACACTTCTGGCCTTCAGTCGCTGCCCCAGACACTCACTGCACGAAGAGTCAGCAAGCATCTCCCACTTTAACTTTGCTTCACAAACAGAAGTATTAAAATTATACCAGAAAAATGTTAGGATGCTGGTATAATTTCCAGAAATTTATTGTTTAGTGCTCTTTGGTGATCCCTTTGGCCTGAGGCAGAGCATTCAAATCCCACATTTCTCTTTTGGGATTGTTCTTTCTTCATTCCAGATGGTTTTGTGCACCAAGGGACTATATTCTAGAATTTATCTACTAGGTATCCTGTGTTCCTGCCTTGCAAGTAGTCTTTCCCTTCTGAATTAGAAAACTTCAGCTCTTACTGATGTTAGGAAAGCACAGTTCCACCTTCGGTCATTGAGACACTGGTCAGGGAGCCTGCTGCCTCTCTTCTATCCCTCTGTACCTGTTCTCCACAACCCCTTAAGGGAGCCATTGGTGTCTCTGTGTTGAGCAGATAGGTACTGGACAGCAGGCCAGCCTGCTGTGATGTAGGGCCCATCAAACAGCTTAGGAATCTGATTAAGTCGCTGTCCTGAGAGATCCTCCTCATGCAGGAGAAAGTCCTCTATTGATGCTGTCCCTGGGCTGGGACTCTACAGATCATCACCAGTTTCCCCCATACTCGCAGAGTACAGTTCCTCCCTCTGTTACAGAATTGAACACATGACTGTTTACTCAGCTTGACTCTCTGCAGGTAAGGACTATGGCACAGTCTTCCTGTATTTGCTGACTATAAAAGTGGGCACTAGAAAGGTATCTGGGCCAAGGGGGAAGTTGGTTCAGAAAATGAAAAGCACATGGACCCTCGGATAGGGAAAACACAAGAGTGCATTACTTAACAACAGTTCAGTGACACTGCAGCAATGAGGTTGACAAATCTGAATGCTTAGTCAACAACCACACTGCCCTCAGGAAGTCTGCTGCCCCGGAAGGAAATCAGAAATGCACATGAATGCATACAATAGGGAGGACTGTGGTGGAGACAGGCCCAGACTGCATGTTTCACTTGCTTCATCCCTGCCTGGTTACTGCAGATGCTGGCATTTGTGAATGCTCTCTTAGGTCTAGTCATTCTGAATGCTCAGGAGTATAAATAAGCAAGGTATATAAGTCTAAACTTTGGAAATGAGTCTGTCAACCCAACTTCCTTTACTAAGGAGTTATCCAGTATCAGAAGATGTTTGGAAATGAGTCAGCCAATATAATTTCTTTCACTGAGAAGCTATTCACTATTAGAAGATGTACATCTGAGAGTCAAATAACTCTAGTAACAACCCTGTATGAAACATGGCCAACAGAGGTAACAAGTGCAGCACTTGAGATTTCTCAACAACAAAGTGGTTGCCAAGCTTTCAACCAGTCCCTCGAGACACGGGCCCCACTTGAGAACCTCCGACCACCAAGCTCGACCTACAGAACAGACTCAGCCCTCTAGACACAAGTGGCCAAGCTCCACCTACACAACAGACTTAGCCCTCCAGACACAGGTAGCCAAGCTCCACCTACACAACAGACTTAGCCCTCCAGACACAGGTAGCCAAGCTCCACCTACAGAACAGACTCAGCCCTCCAGACACAGGTGGCCAAGCTCCACCTACAGAACAGACTCAGCTCTCCAGACACAGGTGGCCAAGCTCCACCTACAGAACAAACTCAGCCCTCTAGATACAGGTGGCCAAGCTCCACCTACAGAACAAATTTAGCCCTCCAGACACAGGTGGCCAAGCGCCACCCTACCTCATAAAAACCCCAAGCTCACAACTTGAACCCACAATCCCTGAGCTCAAAATCCCACCAGTCCTGGGTTTTCTCTAAGCTCAGGACTTGAAATTCTACCAATCCCCCCTGGAAATCTCTACCCTGGAAAACTCTGCCCTCAAGAAACCCTACATAAGCCTGCCTCTCTCTCAGTTCTTTGCTGCTTCTCCCCAAGCAGAGGCACCACCCTCCTGTGTCTTTCCCAACAGATCTTGTGTGAGGTTTGTTGTATGGTGTCACTTTGTGCTATTCCTTGGCTCCTGACTGGATACCTTTCCCCTCAAAGGTATAACACTTGCATTAAGCAAACTTTTTACCTCAGAGCTGGAACACTTACACATGGCCCTTAGTGGACAATCTTTGGTTGGTGACATGAAAACACAGGTTTGCTTATTCTTAGAAAGCTGTACTGCTTATTAGGTTTGCGATCTCTAAATTGGAATCATGGGCTTTTAAACTACGTTAACTATTGTGTATGCACAGATACGTGTGGGCCAAATTTGCAATGACCTACATGCAGAGATCAGAGAATAACTTGAGATAATCAGTTCTCTCTTCCCACCATGTGGAACCTGGGTATTGGGCTCAGTGCCTAGCACCTTTACCTGGTGAAGGTCTACTCTTTATCAAGACAGAAGCCTTAGGGATGGAATTGGAAATTTCCTTATCTTGGTCTTTGTGATGGTTACAGGAATACGAATGCGTGTATAGGCAACCTTCTATCTCTCCTTAGCCAACTGCCCTAATCCACACCCCATCAAGTTAATCACTATCTACATGCTTATCAATATTTTCTGGAATGTCTAGAAAACTAACCATAAGGTAACATTTTACTTGGGTGCCTTTGTGGATCAATATAATGTCTGTGACATACATTCCTGTATCCATCACTACTATTTTTATGTTGAGAAGTGTCCTATTATCAGCTTAGCACAACTTAGAAATTTTGCGGCTATTAGTAGCTTCAAGTTTTAGAAATAGTTCTAGCTATTTAGAAACAGTTCAGAAAAACGTTGCACATTTTTGAAGGAGGTAGACAGGTACCACTGGAGGAACATTTCAGTGTGGTGGTAGGCATTTGGATGCAATTGGACTTGGATCCTGAATTGGGGAGGCTGTCATGGGTAGAATGCCCAATTATGCTCCAAATTGAGGTGTTGACTTGTGTACTTACATTTGTGAACCTGGAATGTAATGATCATTGTGATAAATGAAGAAACCATTTGGAGTTGTGTGGTCTCTAGGGTATTCATGGACTGTAACTATTGTACACCAGAATTCCTTATCTTATCAACTGATTACAGACAGAAGATCACTTTAGTTTTCTACTGTGAACTGTTCAGATGGAAATAAAAGTTCAGGTTGTTTTTTTTTTTTAAAAAAAATAAAACACATTACAATTGTTCTATAGTGATTCTGAACAATATTGTTTATTACTCAGCAGAATATTCACTGGTCAGTCATTAAATGCTTAGCGTCTGTCTCTTAAGCATCTGTCATGAAGCAGGTATGTTCAACACCACAAAGAGATTTGAGCATTTAGGATTCTGCAAGGATAGGCAGGCAAAGACACAGAAATGCGCTGTGTGCTATGCAAGGTTGAAGAAATAACTAAGATGGCGGCAGGTGACTTTTATTTCCAGCACAGATGACCTTTGGTCTTATCTGCTTAGTTGTAATATAAAGCTCCCAGTAGGAAAAGGACCCAAGAGGACCACTTTCTCTGTAGTCCTCATTGTCATTTGTCTTGTTAGACTCTTAGTAAAACACTCTGGCACTCACCAGTCAAATTACAGTTAGTCACATCTTAAATTAGGTCTCCTTTCTTACTGATTTTCAAAGTCTCCCTAGATTTGTCTTTCTCATTAGTCAAGGCTGATGCACAATGGTACCCATTTGGAGGCAGATGTTGCCAGAAACTGCCTCAGTTCCCAATTCATGAGTTAATGAGATGCCTTACACACATGCATAGAGGGCCCTTGTACGGCAGCTATAATGCAACACACAGTCCTCTCCTGATCTGCTGGTCACCTTGCTTAACTGTTTTCTTTCCTCTTGTAATTGCCCCCCATAATCTCATAGGGAGTGGCAATATTAGGAGGTGTAGCCTTGTTAAAGTAGGTGTGGTCTTGTTGGAGGAAGTGTGTCATTGTGAGGGTGAACTTTGAGGTCTCCTATGCTTAAGATACCTCCCAGTGTCACAGACCATTTCCTGTTGCCTTCTGATTAACCTGTAGCCCGCACCATGTCTGCCTGCAGCCATCAAACTCCCCACCTCCATTCTCCCTGCCATGATGATACTGGATGAAACCTTTAAAGCTGCCCTATGCCAATTAAATGTTTTCTTTTATAAGAGCTGTTGTGTTAATGGTGTCTCCTCACAGCAATAGAATCCCTAACTAAGGCACCTTCTTACAAAGTTCCTCCTCTATGAACAATCTGGCACTAAATCCTCAGAAGAGGAGATAAACAAGTAGGTTATATGTGCCTGTCCAGAGGAAAGACTTCATAAACAATGTGAAAGTCAAAATCTAGGACACCTGTACTAGCCCCTTGCTGTGCAATACATCGAAACAAGTTGACTCTGTCCCATAATATAGGTAACCTATATGTATTTTTTCACCCATAGAATCTTTAAAACTAGTTTTTCCTTCCTCCCTCACTCCCTGTCCTCCTTCCTCCTTCTCCTTCTAACCCTCTGTTGTCAACCTGGTTGACATCAAAAAAGATCCTATCAAAAGAGCTGCTTTCTTCATCAAATCAGCTATTCTTGTTAGGAGATATCAACCAGGAACTCTGGTGTGAACAGTTGACTTCTCCTCTGGAAGGACAGGGGTGGAGAAGGTCACTGGATCAACACCTGAGTATCCAGGCCCTCCTCCCAACCATTTATATGCAATTCTACCCTAATTGCAGGTGACTAGCTGGAGGTGTGACGTGTATAGCCTGGGGGAATGTTAGCTGAGAGAGACTCCAGCTACAGGGCCAAGGGAGAGCTAGTGCCTATGTTAGACACAGACTTTCCAACGTGGCTGCTTAAGGGTCATCAACTCTACTCAGTTTTCAAAGAGAAAAAAAAATTAAAAAAATAAGGAAAGAAAGGAAAATAGTGTTTGAGAACACAGAAAAACTTTTTGACCATTTTACCTAGTGTTGCACTTATCTCATTGTTACAGTGATTTTAACATTTAAGAGCTTGTTGTTTCCATAACCAAACACAAAATATAAATTTGACATAGCAAATGTATCACCTTTCTGTTCTACCTGTAATTCTGCCTACATCACATAAAAAATTAGAATACAATGCAATTTTGAGAATGATCTAAAGAAAGGTGACTTAGAATATGTTTTAACTGATAAGCTTTGCTTTTGGCTTATTGTGTGATAAAACAAGATCATGTAAAGCATTACTTTTTAATGCTGGAAACTAAGAATAAGTAGATCAAGAAAGTAATATACACACTATCATTTCTTGCTTTTAAACATTAAACTATATAAAAAATTAAAGAGTTGTTTTATAGTCAACTGCTTCTAGTTCCTCAGAGAAACGACAAACATAAATAAAAATGTTTTTATTATTGATTTAGTAATCACCTACATTAAGAAAACAATCTATTATGCCAAAATTATTGAATACATAAGCAACTATTTGCTAACTTCAGTTAAAAGGAAAGAACTGATTTGTGTTGCCTGGGAAGGCTGTGTTAGCCCAGGCTTGCAAGAGCAGCTCTGGTTTATTGTTACCTGCCTTGGCTTTTGAGAGGACATACAGCTCCATCTCTTTGGAACAATTAACTGTAATGATGTTACATAGTGTCCTAACAGAAATCTATCCTGACAGGAAAATCTCCCATCAAGAATGTTTTCCTTTTTATAATTAGTACAGTTCTGCTGGATGGCATGTTCTCTCAGATTTTGTACTTAAAGTGTACTTGTATTCAAGTCCCAGGGAAAAAGCATGGGTTTTTAGTGCAGCTGATAGTGGCTGACCTGCCTTGGGTGTCTAAAATACACTGGCTTAGCTGGAAGCAACATTTCAAAGGGATGGATGCTGTTCTGGGAACCTTTCTTCTTCGGTTCTGATCCTCAGACCTCCACATACCTTATCACTACACTCCTTGCTCTTGGCCTTTCCCCAAGGTTCAGTGGAGAGCTCAGCTTAGCACAGAAGACAGGAGGCTGAGGGATTGATTTCCTGTGTGGTTCTCTTTGCCAGGTCTTAGTTTAGCTGAGGCTAGACTGGGCCCTGCCCTCCTGCCTCAGATCACAGTTTGTTTGGGACAACACATCTCTTGCTATATCTCTCTTCTAGCACTTTGCCTCTTACCTGGGGCCTGGGTGTGTCAGCCTTCAAATGTTTTGCTTTCTCTTCCTGAACCTCTGCCTCCTGCTCACATCTCTGTAATAAGGACCATTATTACCTATTATAATTCTATTACCTCTTAAGGCAATTTTAGATGCACATAAAACATGGTTTATTATTTTAGACATTTTATGTAGTGAAAGGGGAATGCGGGCCTGCTTTTTGTCCCACCCGGCTCCCGCAAGG
>LOJH01041581.1:2040-13356 GCA_001685095.1 Ellobius talpinus | reverse complement strand
CTCTCTCTCTCTCTCTCTCTCTCTCTCTCTCTCTCTCTCTCTCCCTCCCTTTCTTTCTTCTTTATTTTAGGGCATTTTATCATAGCAAGAAGAAAAAAGATGGCATGCCTACCCTGGGGGTTGCTGAGACATGGCTGAGACGGGGCTTCTAGGACCATATCTCACTTTTTATAAATTGCTTTTTAAAACTATTTTATTTAATTTCATGTGTATTGGTGTTTTGCCTCCATGTATGTCTGTATGAGGGTGTCAGATCACCTGGAAGTGGAGTTACAGATAGTTATGAGCTGCCATGTGGGTGCTGGGGATTGAACCCGGGTCCTCTGGAAGAGCAGCCAGTGCTCTTAACCACTGAATCATCTCTCCAGCCCCTAAAAATTGCTTTTGTGTAGTGTGTATATGGTGTGTGTGCATGGACATGTGAGAGAGCATTTGTGGTAGTCTGAATGAGAAGTTCCTCATAAGTCTCAGGCGTGTGAAGACTTGGTCCCCCGTAGATGGCTGTCTGGAGAGGAATTAGAAGATGTGGACTTGCTGGAGGCAATGTCACAAAGGCGGACTCCGAGGTTTTGAAAGATTCTCATTGTTTTGAGTGTTCTCTGCTTCCTGACTTTGATAGAAACATTATTCTCAGCTGTTCCTGCAGTCATGCCTCCGCTTGGCCACTGTGGACCCTAACTCTCTGGAACCATTTGCCCAAATAAACCCTTCCTTCTGTAAGCTGCCTTGGTCATGATGTTTTATCAATAGCAACTAAGGAGCAGGCTCAGGGGTGCAGGTATGCACATGCCACAGTGTACCTGTTGAGGGCAGAGGACAACTCTGAGTGTCCCTTCTCACCTACCATCTTGTTCAAGACAGGGTCACTCATTCATTGCTTCATACGCCAAGCTTCTGGGAGTTCTCCTGTCTCTGTGTCTTACCTCACTATGGAATCACGGAGGTTGCACACACACCTACATCTGACTTTTTGTGGTTCGAGGGATCTGAACTCAGAGCCTCAAGCTTACATGGAGAGAGAGCATTTTACCCACGACACCATCTCTTCAGCCCCAAGTCTCACATTTTAGAGGCTCTCCCGCACATCTTTCTCTTTGCATCCTGGGCTGGGCACCCCCCCCATAGACAAGCCCCAGGGGGCAGGAATCCCAATGATCTTTTATCAGTGGAAGGATATCTACAGGGCTTGGGGCGAAGTGCTCAGTTAGCACTTGGACTGCCTGAGTGGCCTTTTCTGCATCTTGCCTGTCCCCCCTCATGCAGATGGCTGTTTCCAGTTTCTCTGTCCGAACAGAAATTCATAAGAGTTGAAGAGGAGCAGGGTTTACTACCCCAACCCCAGCACCCAGCAAACAACAGATGCTTAGCAAGTCTGAATTCCATCCCCTCTAGACCCAGGTTAATTTTTAGCCAAGATCATGACATCTCTGAAGGAGTCTTTCATGCTGAGGTGATGGTAGGCAGGGGCTGGCAATTATAGCTGGCCATGACTGCCCATTGCCGTGTCCACACCCAGTGTCCAAAGTTCTAGCTGTTGTCTTTACCAACCCTCTTATCTCTTCCAGATGCTGCAGAGGGGGCTCTGGAGCCTGTGTGATGCCTCATTAGCCTCCAAATGCCATCCCTGTCGCCCCTTGTGGGGGGCTGGCTGGCAGGCCTGGCCTTTAAAACACACAAGTTAATTCCTCCTCTGGCACTGGGCCCCATGGCGCAGCCCCTCCTCCTCCCTTTCTCACACCTTCCCCTCAGGCCTCGTTGCGGCTCCGCTCCCTGCTAGCTGCGCAGCGAGAACAGACTGTACCTCGCAGTAGCAGCTAAATATAGCCCCGCATCGGCAGAATATTCCTGGCTGGGGAAACGGGCTGGGGCTGGCGGTAGTGCCAGGGTGGCAGAGACGCTGGGGTACCGAGGGAAGGTGCAATGCATTCTGGGAAATGTCAGAGCAGACCCTTTCAGACCCAGAAGCTGAGATTCAAACGATCTCCACCTGCCTTGAAAGGAGCCCCCTTTCTGGCCTCCAGTAGATGCTGTTTCACTGGCCTTTGGAGTCTCACCTGTGACACCCCTTTCTGAGCACAGGGGTTGCCCCTCAGAAAATGGAAGTCTCTTTGCTCTCAGAGTCTAACCTTTGACTTGCCTGTCCTTGCCACCTCCCAAGATTCAGTCCTGGCCCTCCTAACCCCATCCCCCAAAGCAAGCATAGTTTTACTCTTGCCTGTGACTATGCAGCTTAGGCTGACCTCAGACTCATAGAGATCCCTGTTCCAATGGCTGTGCTGGACACAACACCCACTCCTTGTCCTCATGACCTCACTGCTCATCCCTAGACATTCCCGTGGCCCTCACTTCATCTGGGTCTGGATGACTCCAAGGTCACAGAAAAGTCTGCTCCAATTCCTACAACTGCATATAATCCTTTACACCCCTTGCTGGAAGCCGTCGCTGCCCAGCACCGTGCTCCAGCCAGTGCTCTTATTTTCTGTATTTCTTTCTCTGCTAGAAGCTCCAGAAACAGTCTTGGATGACCCTGCTGCTGTCTCCCTAGTGCTTAGTGCACACACTGACCTGTAGCGACCACTCCGTCTGTATCTGAATGAACCACAGAGATCTCACCCTGCGTCCCACGAGCTCATGAGTATAGGGTGAGGGGTGTGCACTAAAGTTGAAAATGCTAAAGAAAAGGGGTGCAGTGAGTTCTTACAAGGGGCAGACATTAGGCAAGCTGGAGCCCCTGATTCCTCCCTTAACCTAGTCTCTGGTAGTTAAAGGAGACTTTAAAAGTCTCAACCATTCTCATCACTCCGTGTTTATAATTTAGATGGACAGATTAAATTTCCAGAAGTTTATTTTTTTCTCGTCCCTCATAACTCTGGCATAGTTAAAGTTGAATTATTATCTTAAAATACTCATTTACTTTTATTTTTATATGTATGAATGCTTGCCTGTGAGTATGTGAACCATGTGCATACAGTCCCTGCAGAGGCCAGAAGAGGGCGTCAGAACCCCTGGAACTGAAGTATAGATAGTTGTAAGCAGCCACATGGTGCTGGGACCTGAACTTGGGTCCTCTGGAAGATCAGCCAGTGTTCTTAATTGCTGTACCATCTCTCTAGTCCTTAAGGTTGGCATTTTTTTGTTTTTTACTTTTATTTATTATTATTTTTTTGTTAGCTCTGCTCCAGACCCTGGGGCACATTGGTCAATCCCTCTCCTGTAAGATGTCTCTTAACTTTTACTTCCTCCTGTTTACATGGGAGACAGCCCTGACCTACATGACTATGGGAGAGTAGGGCAAGGGAGGAATCAGGGACTCCAGCCTGCCTAGTGTCTGCCCCTTGCAGGATCTCACTGAACCCTTTCTCTTCAGCCTCTCAGCACACACTCACTCCCAGCCCTTCAACTCCAGCCTCCCCAGTAGCCAGGTGTTAAGGAGTCCAAGTAGGTGTTGGGCAAGTACTTTTGTCTTTTGTCTTTGGGGGCTCTGTGTTGGACACCTGGGCTCTATCATCTCTCTGCCTCCAATTCCTGTCTCATAGCCAAGCTCACTTGCTGCCACCTGAGGGATCTTGTTAAAATGAAAACCTGAACATGTCACTTCCCTGCTCAGAAGTCATCAATGAACCCACAGCGTCGGTGAGGAGGAGGGGACCGGGGCACGGCCATCTGAGGCTGGGGAGTGTAATCTGGAACCTCTAGGCATTATCTGTTGAGATTCCAAATGCATGTGTTCTGTGACCCAGCATTTCTACTTCCTGAAAATTACCCTGCAGATACACTCACGCTGGCAGAAAATGATGTATGTGCGAGGTTATTTGTGGAAGCACTGTTCATTGTAGCAAATGATTGGAAACAGGGTATGTGTCCATCAGGAGGGGACAGGTGAAATAAATTTCAGTATATTCAAAACAGGCATTAAATAAAAGAATAAGGGCGCTCTTGGTGGACTGATATGGAACCATCTTCAAGATGTATTGTTAAGCAAAGCAGCAAGCTATGTGTATGGTGTGTCTATAGCTACCTTCCATGTAAAGCAAAGAAGATAAACACACATGCCCTATTTCCTTGTACATGCATAGCACAGCTCTGCAAATATCCACAAGAAAATTACATTGGTTGCCTTGGGGACACAGGCGAGGTGGCTTGGGGACCAGATGAGGTGCAGGATTGCTGCTAAATACTCATTTGAACTTTTTGAATTTTGAACCCTGAGATGTTCTATCTATTTTCAAAATGACTTAATGTTTTTCAAGTGAAGGAGTCTAAGATTGTCCAGGCTGCACACACCAGCCATTTGCTACCTGTGGGGCTGCGGCTGCTGGGGACAGCGAGTGGAGCACTTCCTTCTAAGCGTTTCTTTAATGTTTAAATGTTTTCCTGAAATGTACTGCTTTTGCAAGGAGGTAAGAATAATGAAGATATTATGTGCAAGAGAACACAATTAAACTGAGCTCCTAGACTACATCCCTCCCTCTCCTCCCCAAACCGAACAAAACAAACACATGAACAAAAAAACAAAGCCAGATCCATCACCCCCCCACACACATTGCCCTTAGAATCAACTTGAGCTCCTGAGCCCTGCCAGCCTGGATATGTTGTCTGCCCATGTCCCCACCCATAGCTTTCACCTGCACCATGCCCTCTCCCTGGGTACTTTCCCTCGCCTCTCCACCTATGTTTTCTTGTTGGATATGTCAAACCCTAACTGTGCCATTGAATGCCTACCCCATGCCTACAGTCCCATGGGCCACGTATGGCATCCGATGGCTGCCCTGAGGCTAATGTCATGACTTCCTCCTATGCCCAGGCAGTGAAATGTCCTGTCGGAATCATTGTCAGCAGTTCTCCCTGGTTGTGTGACTTCAGCTTAGTCATCTGCCTCTCTGAGCCTCTGTCTTCTCTCTCCCAGGGACCTCAGAGACTCATCACCGCCTAAGCTCAGAGTGAGGGAAGCTGGGGATGGTGGGGGCTGCGTTGTTGCTCAGGGGTGCATGTGTGTGTGAGGGGTAAAGAAGGAAGTGTCACTTCATCTTTCCATCAGGTCAACAGCTGCTATGGGAGCAGAGCTCAATACACACCTGAAAAGAGCTCCTCCAAGTTCACACTTGGGACCCCAGAGCACACCCAGATGACAAGGGAGCCAAGTTCAGACATGTGAGGTCCTTACAGGGTATAGACAGCTGTGCCTCCTGCCTTTCCTTTTTCCTGCTCTTCTTACAGGAGACTCCACCCACTTTTCCATGCTCTGTCATCTTTTTCATGGCTGCCTACCCTCCCGCATCCCCAGAGTCTCCTGGAACCCAAGATGCGTGCCTCCACATGCTCTGTGCTTCCTCAGCGTTGCTGGGTCAGCAGGCTTGACCATCCACCATGGGCTCTACCTCTCTGGCCCCACTCCCTGCCCCAGCCCCACCCCTCACCTGTCTTGGGGTCCACTGTAAAGTGATGCTCGCCATCTAGCACGCTGTACACCAGCCGGGCGCTGCTGCCGTAAGTGGGGTCATCCGCATCAGAGGCCATCACCTGCATCACAGACGTGCCTGGGCCCGGGGGACCAAGCAAGACAATGGTCATACAGTGGTCACCTGGAGCTCTGTGGCCCTGTCCCTTCCCCATCCTAGGGAAATCATGAGAGGGGAGACCCTTGGGGAATCTACCGGGAGGTCATCGGTCAGCCACTTCACAGCTCTGTCCTCACACGGAGGCCCAACTTGCTTCCCGACCTATGGCCTTCGTAGGGACACACATGACCATGGGGTTATATCTGTATTTAAGTACCCCTTGGTTCCCAGAGGTAGGACTAATAAGGGAATCCCAGTTTCTCCTCCAAAATGGGCAGAATACCAACCCTTGGTCTGCAGGGCAAGTGGGAGGGTGGATTTGATCTTCCCAGTGCTGTGCTACTAAGGGCAGTCCCTCAAAGGCAGAAGCAGAGGAGCAGTCATTATCTCCATAGTCATGAGGCACAGTCAGAGTTGGAACTAGAAAGCACACCCCAGGGGGCTTTTAGTCACTCCAGCCCCTCTGGATTCATTTTGGACTCTGCCACCTTTCTTCTGTCTCTGCGGCAGCAGAGAGAGTGGAAACTCAAACCAGCCCACCAGGCCTCAGAGGCTGGCAGGAGGATGGCAGAGGCCAGCTTCCCTTTGGAAACTGGTTAGCCGTGGCCATGATGCGTCTTGCCCCTCCCCCTGATGCCCAGACAGCACTGCCCCTGTCAAGTCACACACACTTTCCTCATGCTCTGCACGTAGGCTGCTGGGGAGAGCATAAATTGGATAAAAGTCCATCAAACAGCGGCAATTAAGTTATTGATTTTCGACGCTGCCTCATTAAACTGGGAGCTTCTCTCGGCCTGTCCCAGAGATGGCTCTAATTTGACATCATGTTCAATTTGACGAAAGCAGGGCTTGGGACGTGAGGCTGGACCAGTAGGGGAAGGGCAGACAGAAAGACCATGGGAACCTTTCCAGAAAAAAAATTAAAAAAGGGATGGGAGGAGGTAAAAGATGTAGAGAGAGCTTTGGGTGATCAGGACATGGCCCAAAGGGGAAGTGGCTGAGGCCCTATGTCTGGGTGGTGTCCTCAGCTGGATGCCCTGCTGGGAGCCTGGGTCAGACCCTCCTGAGGCTAAGCTGGGCTCTCTGGGCCAGCAGCCTGGCCTGCTGGGAGGTGAGGCCAGTTCACTGTTTGGCTAATGAGGGAGTCAGGAAGCGCTAGTGCAGCAATTCTGCTGAGCCCAGCCCACTGCCCGCCTCTCCCGCCTCCAGCCCGGGGCCGTCCATCATTCCAGACAGACACATGGATTTCTTTTTCACTCCTTTGCATTTCTCATTTTCCTCTCTGGGTTCCCCTCCCAGCTGAAGCCTCCTGAGTGGGCCCTGCAATGTGCCTCTCTTTGTCGGCTACAGCTCCCTGCCAACCACATCCAAGTTGCCCTAAGAAGCTGAAGAGAGAGGACAAGCCCTTCCCTATGATGCTGATGACCATGGGTTGCCAACTCAGGGCCAAGGGCACAGTCCCGGTTGCAGAGGAGGGATGCATGACTTCCTGTTGAGCATCTACTGCATACAGAGGCACAAGCCTCTTATCCCATCTAAGTCCATATGGCATCTCAGACATGCATGACATGGTGGAGTTCGAACACAGGACCACACTGTCAAAGCCCTTTTGAGTACTAGTGTCAGCACAGGCACAGTGACTTTGGGGAAAGTGGTCTACTGTGCTGAGTCTTAACCATTGATGGACCTTGATGTGACACATACCATGAATTCCTCTGTACTGCAACACCCTCCCAAGCTCTTGAGGTCTTGTTGAGAATACAAACCATTTTGTTTCAGAACCAAGAACAGCACCCAGCAGATGGTAAGACCTGCATTAACTGCAGGTGGCTGTCTCAGGAGGCCACCTTAGGCTGTGTATAGTGGTGCAGCCAGGCCTCCCTCACAGAGACTGGAGAGGGAGAAGAATACACGAGGTGTCAGGCTTGAGATGGGTGCTCAGTAAACAGTGCTGCTGTAACCATTCCGAGGCAGAGCCACCCTGTCTCCTCCCCGCCTGTTCGTTCCATTCCACCAACAAGTCACAATGCTGGGCTGAGTGACTCCCTGGGGACATGGCTGAGCTCACTCTCTCTTTCCCTGACTGCATCCCAGGGATTCCCTCAGGGATGCCAGCATCATTTCCCCAATCCAGGATTCTTTATGGCAGCCATTACAGTTAATGCCGACAGGCCATCCTGGGGAAAAGGGAGGGCTGCTGTGCAAGGTCTTCCTGCTAGAGAGCTGCTTAAGCACCTAAGTCAAGGACTGGACTAGGAAGGGCCACCTGCCTGATTCTTGTATAAACGGTATCTCAGGGCTCAGGTATTCATGCGGAATGTTAAATATGGGAAGTCTGGTCCCTAGAGAGCAGACTCAGCCTGGCCGCCCATTAGAACCCTCTGAGAGCTTTAAAATAAAACCGACGCTGAGCCTCATCCCTGACCAATTAAATAGGACTTTGTGGGTGGAGTCCAGGCAAGGGTATTTTTTACAAGCTCCCTGCAGGACTCAGAATGGATGAACCATGGGCCTCACCCCTGACTAAACCAGGAAGGAAACTGAGTAAGAGCAAGGCTCAATGACATCCTGAGGTCATTTCTCCAGTACACAGTAGAGAGCAATTCCAGCCCAGACCTTCCTCCAGACACACTGGACCTGCACTGAAAGTGACATCAGAAAGAACAGCAAGTCTGCCTTGTTGTACCCTTAGGTCTTCAAAGATCCTCCCTGCTGAGATCAATGAGAGAAGTGGGACCTTCTAAGGGATGATGTCCCTCACACTTCCACGGAGTGTAGGTAGGCTCTGGCACCACAGCCCTGGGTCACACATCCCAGTATGTCCTCACCTTTACATGCCAAGCAAATCTTCCTTCTGCTTGGCCTGTTTCCCTCTGTGTAATTTGAGACTCTGGGGTTTAGAGGTGATGGATTTAAGAGGCTAGTGGGCCAAATGTGTTGTGTGTGCTTCACTGGGGCTCATTTTCTGTTCTCTGGGCAGCCAGGAGGCACTTAGGGCTATGTTCTTGGCCCCAAGTAGGAGAGCCCTGGACACCAGCACCAGAGAGAGGGGACCCAACTGTGATTCATCTCTGATTTATCCCGATGGCTCTGGTGTCATTTATTCTGGCTAGTCTGTTAACACAGGTTATCCATGGGGTACAGGAGGCCCCACCCAGCAGACTCCTGGAGAAGGTGGTACTGTGTGAGGTAGAGCTGGAAGCTGCTCTCACTCCAGCTCTTCCCTAGGTACCTCACATGGCTGCAGGACCCCCACCTCAGAGGTTTCCCATCTGTAAAGAGTCCATGATATTTTATCCCTCAGGCATCCAGGTTGTGGAGACCCCTTAATGAGATTAAAGAGATTAAGTGCTTTGGCAAAGCTCAGAGTCCTCCCCTTGCTGAGGCAACCAAGTATCATTATTATGAAGATGTTTCTAATTGTCATCTTGCAGCTTCTTCTTACCTCCTCTGCTACCCTGCTGGGCCTGGGGATACCCTGGGCTCACATTTAGCTTCTCCAACATTTATAAAAACAGAATCCCACCCCCTGCTGCTGCCAGCACCACGTGGAACGCTTTCTATGAAAATTTAAAAACCACTTGTCGAGTCCCTGGGAACACTCAGATTACACTGGAAACAAACCCCTTCTCCAACTCCACCCTCCTGCCTCCTCTCAGCTCCCTCTCGGATCATCACTTATAATGTGGGCTGGCTGGGCTGGTCCTGACCTTGCTTCTAGCTGCCCAGCTGGGGCGTCCTAATGTAGATGAATGATCCACAGGGGATACCCGGCTTTGGCTGCAAGGGAAAGGGAGGTTGCAGGACAGAGGAGGAGGCCAGTTCAGAGACCAGCAACAGGGGAGGTGACACAGAAGAGGAGGGGCAGGAAAGTGGGTCAGGGGGGAGAGATGAGGGATGGATACTTAGGGACCAAAACTGGAACAGCTGCTGTGGCAGAAAGAAGTAGAAACAAGACACGCGGCAAGCTAGAGTCACAGAAAGAGTGAAATGGAATAGAGGTGGTACTACACGGGAACCGGGTGGGGCGGGGGCGGCGTGATGTGATGCAAGGGACAGAAAGGTGAGGTCTCTCCTTAAGAGGTGAGGGACCCACTGGGAGGTGGTGGCGCACGCCTTTAATCCTAGCACTTGGGAGGCAGAAGCAGGTAGATCTCTGTGAGTTTGAGGCCAGCCTGGTCTACAAAGCGAGTTCCAGGACAGTCAGTACTGTTTTACAGAGAAACCCTGCCTTGAAAAACCAGCGGTGAGGGACCCTTTTGCAGAGTTTTTGAACATGCTTCCCTCACCCCATCTTCCCTTATGAACCCCAGTCACTGTCTTGTACATTTAGGCAAAGCCTTGTGTGTATCTAATATGGTCCCCCACCACCGCCCAAGAACTTTCCTGACACCTCACACTAAAGCCCACAAGATCTTATGTCTGCTCAGCACTCAGTGAGGCCATCACCATGGAGTCAGTGACCTTGTTTGTTTGGGATACTGATGATGTCACTATCTGCAACAACCATCTGGCCAGTGGCAGAAGGCAAATGTGGTGAATGGGGGAGAGCGGGGGTTGACATAGAGTGTCTTCTTTTATCTCTATCCACTTTTATGTTTTGAGACAAAAAATAAAGTTTCTCTCTCACAGATCCTGAAGCCTCACCAACTCAGCTAGACTAGCTGACTAGCAAGCCATGGGGTTACTCCTGTCCCTGCAATCCCCAGGACTTGGGAGGTACAACCTTGGTCCTAGGTTTTCCGTGAGTGGTGGGGATCCAAACTCAGGTGCCCGTGCTTGCAATGCGAACACTTTACCGGCTGAGCCGTCTCCTCCTGTAATTCACCTGCGCTCATTCACTCAGCACCTATAAGGCCCCAGCATGGTAGACCCCTAAGGGAAGGATGGCAGTTTTATCAGCTTTGCACTGGGTGCCATGTTGGCCCAGGGTCTAGCACAGAGATAGTGTTCATGTTGAATGGGTTGTTCCTGTTTTATTTATTTAGTTTTAGTTTTAAATTTTATTCATTTTTCAGTCTGATTACAGGGGAAGCTCAGTTTAGGCTCCTCTCCACTGCTGCTTAGAGTCTTAGCTGCGGTCATCCATGAGGATTCCTGGGAAGTTCCCTAGTGCTATGTTTTTCATTAGCCCTTTAATGGCTCCCTCAATCAAGACACTGCTTTCCTTTTTCTCCCTCTCTGTCCTTCCCCCTTCTTGAGCATCCTGTTCCCTCATGTTCTCCTCCTCCCTCCTCTTCTCCCTTCCTCCTCCCTTTCCACCCTCCCTTCTCTCCTCCTAATTTTCTCAGAAGGTCTTGTCTGTTTCCCCTTCCCAGGGGATCCACACATGTCTCTCTTAGGGTTCTCTTTGCTACCTAGCTTCTCTGGGATCATGGACTATAGGCTGGTTATCCTTTGCTTTCTGTTTAATATCCACTTATGAGTGAGTACATACCATGGTTGTCTATCTGGGTTTGGGTTACCTCACTCAGGATGGTTATGTCATCATAGAACCTTCAACCAGCAACTGATGGAAGCAGATGCAGAGATTCACAGCTAAGCACTGAGCCTAGCTACTGGAGACCAGCCCAAGAGAGGGAGGAGCGATAATATGAGCAAAGGGGTCAAGACCATGATGGTGACACCCACAGAAACAGCTGACCTGAGCTAGTGAGAGCTCACTGACTCTGGACTGATAGCGGGGGAACCTGCATAGCACCAAACTAGGCCTGCTGAATGTGGGGGACAGTTGTGAGGCTTGTACAGTCTGTGGGTC
>LOJH01041580.1:1746-12298 GCA_001685095.1 Ellobius talpinus | reverse complement strand
CAGTTACATTGTCTTGGTAGAGTCACTAAACTTGATAAGGCTTTCTGTGAAAAAAGCAAACTCAGGAACTTGTATAGATGATTAGTGTTGCTTTCTTCTAAATGAACAGCCTTATGTGAGCCTGGCTTTTCCTCCTGTGGGCTGGCACAACACTGTTGAACAACCTACACAAGAACCACTTTCTTACCATGGCTGAAAACTGTAGTAATCTTGTAGCAGCCTGGACATTTCACATCCATGAAGTAAGAATTTTGGCTCTGAACCAGCCGTTTCTTCTTATTTTTTTTTCTTTTCATCTTCCAAGGAAGGGTGTAAAAGATCTCTAACCAGAGGCATGGTGAAGGCTCGGCCAGCACTGGTGCTCCCCAGCAAGCACCTCACGTCAGAAGATTTTGATACACATTCAGAGTCGAGAATCACAACGGAGTTCAAAGTATAGAACTCCACTGGAAGACAAAATCAGCCTTTTATTTTTCCTACCAGACTGCTTAAATGTTCAACTTGGAAACAGTAGCAGCCAAGGAGTCTGAAATAAAGAGACTATTTTTAAAACTTTAATTTTTTTCTCCATAATTTCTGAAAACATCAAGAATAGCTCCCACTACTCTTCTTGCATTTTTTTGGTTTGGTTTCCTTTGATGAGCTATTCATGCCATAGGGCAGGGACTGCTTATGTGGCCTTCTACAAATTTAAAGATTGAATTATGTTCAATACTTCCTTTAAGAACAGAAGAGTTATGCCAATGTGACATATAAAGATAATAAGTAAAAAATATTACATTACTTAACATGATTTTAGGGTATTTTATAATACCTTTTATTAATTCTTTGAAAATTTAATACAAAGTATTTTGATCATATTTAGCCACTCTTTTCCTCCCAGATCTACCCTCATCTCCCTATCCTCCTAACTTCCAGTTCTGTGCCTTTATTGTAATCAAATCATAACTATATCATTTCTCCTTTTCCTCTCCTCCCTCCTATTTTTCTGTGTCTGAAGTCCCTCCAAAAGTACAGCCTCCTTAACCATTGTTGTTACATATACATAAATGAATCACTATCTACATAGAACTTGCTGAATCTATTCAGTGTGGTTGTGTACACTTGCTTCTAGGGCTAATCATTCAGCACCTTGCAAGGAATAGGAGGGGTAGGGCCCGTGAGATTCACCACATCTACATTAGGTTGTCAACTCTTGCTGTTATTATTCCAGTTGTGTTTAAGAAGCTGTGTTGCTGAGATTTCTCTTTTTGGTGAAGTTCAAAACTACTTAATATAATTTTCCTATCTGAATGATTCCCCAGGACTTGAGAATAACAATGCAGTGTTAGCAAGTGTTCTTCTTCAGAGCGGAAAACTGAAATTCACCTATTCCAGACTGTTCCCCAGGATGCAATCCTGGGTCCATTTCGGAATTTCTATAGGTTTCTAACAAACTATGTAATACTGCAAATGGAGAAGTTGAGGGTGGATGAATAATTAGAATTAAAAATAATGTTTCTTTGACAGTGAATGATCGCTTCCACTGTAGCTAATGGATTAACCACCTACAGTGATGCTGGAGTGGTGAGGGAAGAGAACAGTTTCCATTTTACAAAACTTGGAGTATGTTTGACATGCAATTGGACAGTAACTGCTGAAATATGCAAGAGCAGAAAACAGTAAATCAGTATTTTTTGTTTATAAATGTTTATTTTCATTTTAAAAGTCATGGTTATGAATGATTATTAGTCATAGTCAATTTCAAACAAATAAAGGTAATATGATATAAAAATTAATACTTTGGTATGGATTTTGGCTTATCTGTTTGGATGCAGTTAATCAGTATTTAATAGTAAGTGAAATAAACTAAGGGACTATGCAGACTGCCCATCTAAGACAAGTCCCTTAATCAGTGTTTTTATGAGTTACCTGAATGACCCCACAAGACCAGAACTACTGTTGTCTCATTTCACTTAAATTTTACACTTAGCTACCTGGCATTTGACCAATTTACTTAAATAATGCTGATGAAATTTCATATTCAGTTTTGATTGTGGTTGATTATTGACCTCAATATCACAAATCAAGACATCTTGCAGTCATGCAAAGGGAATTATTTTTAATTGGTGCCTCAGCTGAGACATCTGGCCAATGAACCTCCTTTTCCCTTTATTCTGGTGTATAAAAGCATCTCTTTTTATTTGATAAGAAGATAAATCATTGAGTACAGTTTGTGTTACCCAACTTCTTCTTGGGTATGTGACTTTTCATGGAATGAGATTGACCTATTCGTAAAAGTAAAAGCATTAAGGTAAACCAACTGCCGGCTACTACGGAAAACCAGAAGAAGTCTAAGAAGGGCATGGAACAAGAAACCAATGAAGATTGATTTGTGCACTTCTCTGTATCTCTCCCCTTTTCAATTTTGAATAGTTGAAAAAAGTCAAAGAACAATTTGTTATGAAATTCTAAAATTTAATTTAAAGATGAAGCTACTTCCATCGAATAGCCCCAGTCCTGGGACTTAATTTGTTTTGATCTAAACTGTTACCTCTGTAACTGTTGAAAACTTTCCCTACTCCTTGGGTTCCCCATGTACCGAGGGATTGGAACCTCTATACTTTGCTGTGTCTGGTGTTACTACATGAATCTTACTCCAGTTACTAGATCGTTTGCTAGGGTCAGAGGAATAAGTGGAAGTCACCAGAGATAATACATCACTGGCAGGCAGGAAAGTATGCAAAGATGGTTCCGCACAGTTTCTGTAGAGTCAAAAGAGTTTTTAACACTTTTAGGTTCCATAAAGCTTTTGTTGTGCTATGTTATTGACAATTATAACATTCTGTGCTTCTTTTAAAAATGTATGAAACTCTATATAGGATAACTGTTGTGTGACAGTGAAGCTTTTAGTTTAAACTTTTTATGCGTTTTTGCATTTCATATTAGTCTACATTTTTATTTTGTTAGCCTCAGAGGTTGAAGCTTGAATCAAATAACCTTCCTTTTTTCATAAGTATAACTGTCATTGGCCATACAGGTTTCTCTCATTTCATCATTTCTCCCTTCTTTCCTGAGCACATCCTATCCCTCTCTGCCTCACATTTCCCACACAATGATGACTATTTTCTAAACAACATTTCTGTGTTACTGTAGAGGTGTAACCTATATAGAATTGGATGTTTTGCTTATATTTACACTTCAGTAAATTTTTGTGCTATAAACTTTGAACTGTTTCTCCTATTTTTCCTCAGCTTTGTGTTGATAGTCATTATGCACAATGTCATTACCTTGTTTTTACTTACATAGTTACCCCTCTGAAATGTCCAACTGTTCATTGAACACTGGCATACAATTGCCAATATGTAATGCTATGATATTTGCCAATATACAATGCTATTAAATTCCTCACAAATGTCCCCTAAGACTGTTGCCTAAATAAACCCCTTGGATGTTTTACAAGAAGTGGAAGTTTGCAGCAGAGCACAGGTGTTTCCAATACATAGCATAGATTTTGTGCATTTGCTACGACAGAGAGCAACTGGGTAACACTCACTGGGTGTCTTACTGGGGTTTCTGTGTCTCTGACAACACTCGCTATTATCCATTTTACAATTATTGCTTCATATGGTAAATATTAGTTTTGTTTCTCTGTCCCTGTAATTCATAACATCTCTTTATATACTTCTTAAGTATATAGCTTCCTAGTGTGTGAATAATTTGCTGTGTCATATGCCCAGTTCTGCCAAGTGTTCTTTTTATCCTATTCACTTGACTTCTCAAGAGACTTTGTATTAGTTCCTTTGTTCCTAAATATAAACTATCAAGATGTGAGAAGTGGATTTCATATGTAGTTTCAGCTGCTCTGGAAACTGAGGCAAGTGGGTCACTAGAGTCATCTAGGCATTCAACACTAGGTGTGTGTGTGTGTGTGTGTGTGTGTGTGTGAAACTTACTTATCATTTCCACATTTTCCCTTCTGTTATTTGTGCCTCTTCGTCTGGCTATTCTCCAAATTATTGTCATTCTCCCTATGACATAATCATGAACATATAATTATGGGTTTTCCTACCTTTTTACTTACCTCTTCCTTACATATGTTCTTCTTTGATTCATGATTTTACAAACATTTTTATAATTGAACTTAGAGCTATGCTAATAATTTAAATGAATTTACATACTCATTGATGTGTGCCTACTAAACGAATATTCTTAATTCTTTGTTTTGTGTTTAATTCACCAAATCATGGAACTTGGTTTAAAATAGAAGGATTCTCCTATGACTACAGAAATTTGACTGAAACCCTTGTCTCTACAAATGGGGAGAGTGTGTGAGCCTTGAGTAAGGCACCATTTTCAGTGAGACTTGCCTTTGTGTGATACAGGGTATAATGTTTCCCTTTTATGCAACAGCAAGTTTACTAGACAGTTCTACTTTCAGAAAACATTCTTTAAATGAACATATTTTAATGTATATCTTGTAATTATTTTATTTCTTAATCTTGTGATTATTTTATTTCTTACTTTAATTCAATTAGTAACATTCATATTAGTTTTAATAGACTATTTAGACACATATTTCCAAAATTAAAAGTAAATTAACAAAACATATTCTCAGAAGTGAAATTTACTTTTTTATTTTGATTTACTTAGGACAGTGATTTTCTTGGGGGTTCTGATGAATTTTGCCACTGAGAGATTTTTCTTCAAAGCAAATGGCTCCAATATAGAGATTATATTGGCCTCCGGAATGCAAACAAAAGGCTGAAGAAAGAGAGATACAAAGAATCTGTCAAAGATAAAACTGTTCTTTCTTTTTATTTTAGTTTTTGTGAAATTATAATTAACCATTTCCCCATCCATATTCTTTGTCTAAATCCTCCCACTTACCTTGCTCTTTATAAAATTCTGTTCTGTTGTTACATATATGTATAGATTTGCTCTCTTTCCATTTTCTTTACTGTACAATATATGTATGCATATTTCCTAAGTACTTTTATAGCTGATCCCACTACCACACCCACATATGTGTCAGTGCATTCGGTTCCACGTGTATGTTACTGCATTCGGTTCTGTGTGTGTGTCACTGCATTTGATTCCACGTGTGTGTCACTACATTTGATTCCATGTGTGTGTCACTGCATTCATCTCCACGTGTGTGTCAGTGCATTCAGCTCCCTGTGTGTATGGGTCACTGCATTCATTCCATGTGTGTGTCATTGCTTTCAGCTCCATGTGTGTGTCACTGCATTCAGTTTCATGTGTTTGTCACTGCTTTCACTCCATGTGTGTGTCACTGCATTTGGTATCATGTGTGTGTCACTGCATTTGGTTTCATGTGTGTGTCATTGATTTCACTCCATGTGTGTGTCACTGCATTTGGTTTCATGTGTGCATCACTACTTTCACTCCATATGTGTGTCACTGCATTTGGTATCGTGTGTGTCACTGCATTTGGTTTCATGTGTGTGTCACTGCATTTGGTTTCACGTGTGTGTCACTGCATTCGGTTTCATGTGTGTGTCACTGTATTCGGTTTCATGTGTGTGTCACTGCTTTCACTCCATGTGTGTGTCACTGCATTCGGTTTCATGTGTGTGTCACTGCTTTCACTCCATGTGTGTGTCACTGCATTCGGTTTCATGTATGTGTGTCACTGCATTCGGTTTCAGGTGTGTGTCACTGCTTTCACTCCATGTGTGTGTCACTGCATTCAGTTTCATGTGTGTGTCAATGCATTCGGTTTCATGTGTGTGTCACTGCATTCGGTTTCATGCATGTGTCACTGCTTTCAGCTCTATGTGTGTCACTGCTTCCAGTTCCTTTTGTTCTACCATGTCTCAGAGAAACTATTTTGTAGATTGAAATCATTGAAACCTCTCAGCTTCTGTGCCAAACATTTTACATACATTGTTTGAAATCTACTAGCCATACTCATTCTATTTTATGTCTCTATACTTTAAAAAGAAAGTACCAAAATACACAACAGTTCAAGATCTTATGGAATCTACATGTGACTTGTGACTCAAATTTTCTGACTCTAAATTTCCCCTGATTTCAGGACTATGTTTTCTACCTTCTAATGCTTTCTTGGATTTTTTTGCAGTAAATATTCTCATAATAAAGAAAATAAACTTAATTTTAAGGTATCTGTTCTAATGCTATTCTTTGAATATCTTCTAAATAGTTTGCACTTAGTTATTAGTGACTTAAAATATGGCATGTCTGGGGAACAATTAAATTTTTCAGTAATACTCTGAAAAAGCCTTTCAATTTCTCCCTTTACTTTAGGTGGAGATGTTGCTTTGTTTACTTTGTCACTTGTAAGTATTGATTTTCGTGGATAATTTTAAGGCCAAAGTGTTTTTCATTAAGATATGTATTAATTTTTAAGAATGCAAATCTACTCAGTGATTATTTAATCTCATAGGAATTAACTATATTGTAGGAATATTGGGTTTTCACTGGCCAACAGAAATAGGCTACCTTTCATACTGTGCTCCTGATGTCTAGGTTACATTCTGTATTCTTCATTTCTTTGTGCTGGTGCCTTCTGAGACAATGAATAATTCCCCTCTTTTAGTATGTCTTGACCCAAGAGCTGTTATTTATAGATCATGAACATGCTAATTTCAATTTTCTTTTATAGAGTACATAGTATTTTCATTTCTGTTTCTCATCAGTGTTCTCCATTGTGAAGAATTTCTCTACTCTTGGACTTTCTCAAATCATCCAGAGTGCCTGACAAATTTTTCTAAACAGAAATATATGAAGATTAAACAGTCCAATTGTTCTTTTTCATGGTTACATTATCAGGTGAGATATGCAGACTGGATTTTTGTCTCTGGTATTAAGGGCCACTGGATAACTAGACTTCATCTACAAATTGAGCCAGTTTATATATGACAATTTCAATCTGAGGTACAAAGCTCTACCAAAATTTGAATGTTCTAATACCTCCCGATCTTATGATAATGAGTCCTAAAATTCTCAGTATAATAAAGAATTATAAGATTTAATAAGTAGAATTAACCTTTTTGTGATAACTATTTCAAGCCCAGTACTATTTATTAGGATTTTTTAAGTTATTTTCTGGTTTGTATGGTTTACTAGTGACACACAGTTTGAACCTGTTCAACTACGGCATTTATTTGGAATTAAGAATGTTAAAATTTAAAAGACACCATGTACTTGAGAGCAGTGGCTATGATATACAAAATTATATAAATGAAAAAATGCACATTAATATGAAAAAACATGTGATTTTGAATTTCCCATGTATTTTAGGGAACATAAAACATACTATAACTAACAATATATGTAAATCCTACAGTAAATTTAAAGAATTGTTGAAAATAAACAGACAAACTCATGATACTTTAGAATAAAGCTATTAGAACAAAGGCAGGATGGTTAGCAGCAGTCATATGAAGTGTTCACCTTTTAAGCACAAGAAGAAACAAATTTACAGTGTTATTTTCAACGAATTTTTAGTTTTATTTAATAAACCATTTTTTGTCTTACTCTGAATCACATCTACTTTTTCCTTAAGATGAGAATAGGAATCAAATTCCTGACCTAAAAACATGGACATTTTGCTCATTTCCCACTTAATAAAGACTTCTTGATATTGGTGAATGCTTCACCCAAGAAACTGGAGCACTGTAATTTTCCACCTGGTTCACACCTAACATCTCTCAATCACTTATTAGCAACCAAAATTTCAGTGCATTAAGTCCTCTAGTCACTCAATTCCTCTCTGTTCTTGTTTTCCATCACTACCTCTGGGAACACCTTTTCTTCTTGCACATGCTTGAGCCCTTGAGACCTAACTTTAAGTATACTTTCACCTATACTTTCTGTTCCCTCGTACTCTTGACCATCAGCCTTCTTGTCAAACCAGTCTTCAATTTAAGCATCCATTTTCTCAGTTTTTGCTCCTGGTGTTTCTAAAGGAAAGTCATGTAACTAAGCATATTTTTTCTATTGAAAATTTAACAGGAAGCTGAACAGGAAGCTTATGGGCATGGCCTTCCATATTCCTATCCACAATGTGTACATCTGGATCTGACATGACGCCTGGAGAATGCTGGCAAGGATGAAGACATCAAGAAAGTGGTGAAGCCGGCATCTGAGGGCCCACTTAAAAGCATTCTAGGCTACACTAAGGATCAGGTTGTCTCCTGTGACTTTAACAGTGATGCCCACTCTTCCACCTTTGAGGCTGAGGCTGGCATTGCTCTCAATGACAATTTTGCAAAGGTCATTTCCTGGTATGACAGTGAATTCGGCAACAGCAAAGAGTGGTGGACCTCATGGCCTACATGGCCTCCAAGGAAAAAGAATCCCACCCTGGACCACCCAGCCCAGCAAGGACATAGAGCAAGAGAGAGGCCCTCAGCTGCTGAGATACTCAAACCTTTACACTAAGCATCTCCCTCACAGTTTCCATGCCAGGGCCACAGAATAACAGAAGAGGCTGAGGGAGTCCTACTCTCTTGAGTATCATCAGTAAAGTTCACTGAAACCCCCAAAAAGAAAATTTAATTTTCAAAATCTGCTGGACTCTCAGTTATGTTTGGCAATCTTTTTGCTTACTACTAATCACCAACCTTCTTAATTTTCCTTAATGACTACTGCAAATCTCACCCATACTGTTCAAGCCCTCTGCCTCTGCCCTACATACTTATTCTTGGCAGCCTTTCAGCTGCCTGTTTATCAGGAAATTAGCAGCTCCCTTCTATGAACTCTCGTAATGGCCACATTGCCACCAGCACATTATGTCAATATATCACCTTTTTCCTGCTTCCTTTCCTCACGTGTCAACAAGAAACAGCATTACACAATTGGGAAGCTAATTATGGAGATTATGTTCAGCTGCTTTTTCACAGAAGCACTTTACAGTGTTTTATTAATTTCTATTGACTCTAACTATAATGTCATCTGAGTGGACTCCCTTAGTTTGCAAATGCATATGAACAATATTCAACAATTCCTAAAACTAAATTTGCATCTTCCTATCTTCATTTTTCTAAATATTATTTCTGAGAGAGTAATTTGCTTCTATAGTGTGCAGGTCTTCCTTTATTTTAAATCTGTGCACTGGGTGTCAAAGACTGCTCTTTCCTACCATTTCTCAGTGATTATAAGACAACTTAAAGGAGTCAGGTCTCTCTACTCTTCGACTCCCAGCAATCAACTTGAGGCTATCAGGTTGGCAACAAATATTCCTTAGGGGAAAGATACAATTTTCTCAGAGAGAAAACCTGTTTTACATGGATAAATATGGTTAAATTATTGATCACTGCTACAGTTAGCATGTAAATACTTGATCTCTAGCTAGTGGTACTAGTCTGGATGATTTTAGAAATTTCAACATGTAGAACCTAATTGGGGCATTAGATCAATGTTAGCATAATTTTGAAGGTTTAACCTCTTCACTAGGTCCTTCTCCTTTCTGTTTGCTGCCATCCTGAGGGGAATAGCTACCTTCTTAACATATTTCTACTACCATGTTTTCTATCACCAGAGGTTCAGAATCAGTAAAGCTAACACAATAAATGGAAATACTTAAAACTGTGAATAAACATCCTGCTAGGTCAACTTCAAGGGAGATAATTCTTCACAGCTACAGAAAGTAGGTGAGTTTCTGTGCCAGGTACTAGGTTATTATATAAGTACTTTACCTTTATTAATGTTTGAAGTTCACAAAATAGCCATATTATAAAAGGGTATTTCCCATTTTATGTATAAGAACCTACACATGGACACTTAAACTCACATAAACAGAAGTTAGGTATGTATCTATCAAGATATCTAAACATTCCTAGACACTTGACTATGCATTCTTCTGGGCTATAATGGGTGTTTGTTCATTTGCTTGTGTGTTTGTTTGTTTACTTGCTGGTATATATCATTATCAGTACATCATTGAGTTCTCCCTGATAATTGAGGAGAAGAATCCTTTAAATTCTAGCAGTTTAAAAAGACATTTAGTTATTTCTTCACACAATAGGTTTGTCATATCTTTTTGTTTCTTTTTTTACTGAAATAGTTCATGTTCTCATACAACATATTCTCCTTACAGGTACCTCTCCCTCTTCTCTTCCCAGGTATTCCCCATTTGATCCTCCATCTCTTGCCAGATAAGAACGGGCTCCCCAGAGACAGCAACTAATTAGGACAATGTAAAATACAGTAAGGTGAAACCATCACTTTAAGTTGAGCACTGCAACCCAACAGGAGAAAAGAATGGTACAAGAGTCAGAGATCCACTCATCTTCACAGTCAGGAAGTCCCATAATAATGCATGAAACAATCCCGCATCAGTTTGGATTCAAAGGGGTATTTATTTTAGGGGAAACTTACAGAACACCAACAGCCAGGAAAGGAGTCTAATCACTGAAGCAATAGCCAGAACCAAGAGCCGGAACCAAGAAACCAAGCAGAGGAATGCTGCTATTTTTAAAGAGAAATAGACCACACCCCAGTGGGCTGGTATTTAAGCAGCTATTGGCTAAAGGAGTGGAAGGCACTCCCACAGCACCTCCTCCTTTTGTTTAAGTAAGAGAGT
>LOJH01041578.1:0-14367 GCA_001685095.1 Ellobius talpinus | reverse complement strand
CTTTTGGTGACCAATTTCTTGAGTTCTTTGTATATTTTGGAGATCAGCCCTCTGCTTGATGTGGGATTAGTGTAGATCTTTTCCCATTCTGTAGGCTGTCGTTTTGACTTGTTGACCATGTTCTTTGCTTTACAGAAGCTTTTCAGTTTCAGGAGGTCCCATTTATTGTTTCTCTCAGTGTCTGTGCTGCTGGAGTTATATTTAAGAAGTGGTCTCCTGTGCCAATGCGTTCAAGTCTGTGCATATATTTTAAGGACACATTAGTGGTCAAGATCTCATAGCATGGCTGAAGTTGGGGAAATAATGAAATACTTGCTTTGGTATAGGCAAGACTCAATTAGGAAATTCCATTCAAGCCTGAAAGGTTATCACTATGGAGAGATGCAAAAGTGGTGTTTGAGGATGGCCTTTTTTAGATACTGGCTTTGGTGATGTGTGAGCCCGAGTGAATGTAGCAAGAGTAATTCAGAGAGCCAAGTTGGAGCTGAATTAAAGTGAGAATTGGTAGGAAAGCTGTAGAAGATTATTCCAGTAAAACAGGAACTGCTCCTTAAGGTTTCCAGCTTAGGTGATTGGAACAGTGGAGGTCATCGTGGAAGGGAAGCATGAGACCCATTTACAGGGCAGGGTCCAGAGCTTACCTGGATATAACAATATGTGGTTATTCTATAGGCAACCCGTAAATGGGGTTGGAAACGAGAAACCAGACTATAGAGTAGTAGACCTGGAATCAGAAATTCCAGTTGGGCTGTAAATCTGTTTATCTACTGCCTTTAGCAGGAAAACAAAACAAGAAATCAGAATAGTGGGGCCTGAGAGATGGCTCATTGATTACAAACATGTACTTTTTTTTTTTTACAAAGGAACTGATTTTGGATGCCAGCACTGTTATCATTCATGAAAGAGTGGGTCACCTTGTGGATGGGAGACCAAGGTGCGGGGTGGGGGGGGCTGGCGCAGTGGCTCTGGGGGTAAATGGTTGGATCGCATCCCCAGAACTCACAGAAGACCCGCTGCTGAACGTTGTCCTCTTGTCTCAATATGGAGGTCTGCATGCACACACAATATTAATAAAGTGCTTCTAAATTTTTCTTTGCCAGATGTGGTGGTGCACGCCTTTAATCCCAGCACTTGGGAGGCAGAGGCAGATGGATTTCTGAGCTCATGGCCTACAAAATGGACAGCCAGTGCTACACAGAGAATCATTGTCTCAAAAAACTAAAACAATTTTTTTCTTCATTCATTTCTAGTATTCTTTGTTACCTTTTAACTCTTAAGAAATTTTATTCCCTTTTTTCTACCTCTTTAGCAGATAACCATATCTCCTTCTTTGAAATCAGATTCTTATGTTTTATGAACCAATGAAATTACTGTTGTTTTATAACTTAAAAATAAATATCTGAATTTCTTCTGATTCTACCCAGAGCTCTATGGATTCCCAATCGACTACCTTAAATTTTCTCAATTGTCTTTTCCTTGATAAAATGCTTCTGATTTTTTCATGTTTCTCCCCTAAAATATTTTTCAATCTTTCCTGTCCCCCAAACTGCCTGTTCTCTAAATATTTTTGCTCATTCCCCAGCAAGACTTGACTCTTACCATTATGTCATGAATGCATTAACAATGGTCTCTGGTCACTACCCACCTACCCAGCAATTTTTGCTCAAGTACGTTCTTTCCATCATTTAATCCTGTTGCCTTTTCTCGCCTTTGAATTTACCACACAGTTTTCTTTTCTTGGTCATCCTTTACCATCCATTTTTCTTTATCTGTATGGTTTGTTCCTTGTGCTTCACAGTCAGACATGCAGCTGCCCTGCCAGAATGGGATGCCTGACCTTGAATGTGCCAGGACTTCTTCAGGACAGTTTCTCTCACAGGTTGTGCAGACACGCAATCCTAGATGCTGCCGCCTGTGTATTCTGATGAATTCCTCTAGGAAGTGCATTATAAAATTGTGTGTACGGAGGAGGTATAAGAGTCTTAAGTTGTGGGTCTTTACTTCCCACAGAGGACCAGGTGCTGCGTTAAAGAGTGGCTCTGTGGGTTCCTGGGCTGGCCAGACTTTAGGAAGCAGGGCCTAGTGCTAGGATATGGGGTGATTGCAGGCCTGTCCTTGATAGGAGTGCAGGGAGGCTGGCCTCTTTTTCCTGTCGTTTCCTGACTTCTGTCACTGAGCCTACCCTTCATGATAATAGTGCCACACTGAAGGCACAAAAGCAGTGACTCAAGCCACCATGAACCGAGGCTTCTAAAACCAGCCTTCCTTTTTCCTAAGCTGTGTCAGGTGTTTGTCACGGCAGTGGAAAGCTTACTAGCAGAAGTAGGTGTGAGCGTGTGCAAGGGAGATGAGCAAGGCAGTTTGGCTCGTGGGGTAAATGAGTGTTTCCTGTGGACACAACAGATGCTTCCACGTTCTTCCTGATATCTCCCTTCCACATGCTTTCTCCTAACAGAGGATGGGGATAGAACTCAGGGTAGACATGGGTGTGCTCCCTACTTTAGAAACCACTGCATTTTAGTAATTGGAAACACTTGATGCGTGTATAAATGACACTTCTAAATTCATAGCTCTTTATACCATACCTTTTCCTTTCATCTTGTGTGATAAATCATTCAGGTTAATCATAGTCTAGTACTTTAAAAGTGCTTTGTTCTTAGCATGTTCTAATTTTTAGGGGTAGGGTGGCATCCATAAATATACTATAGTTAGGTTTCTTTTAAAGTTTTAATTCAGACCCTTATTTTTAGACCTAAAATAGAATACTTTGTATTCCCTTTTAAAATGCAAATTGAGTATTAAACAGGTATAATTAGATCCTTAATTTGTACTGATTGAACATATTATAATGTTCATGTGGATTTTATGATATTGCTCCAGTCATTTTGAATTTATTAAGCAAACAAATTTTTCTTTAAGATATTTTCCTTGAAAGCAGTCTTATATAATGTGTGTTCTTTTTTTAAGATTTATTTATTTATTAAGTATACAGTGGTCTGCCTGCATGCATGCCTACAGGCCAGAAGAAGGCACCAGATCTCATTACAGGTGGTTGTGAACCACCATGTGGTTGCTGGGAATTGAACTCAGGATCTTTGGAAGAGTAGGCAGTGCTCTTAACCACTGAGCCATCTCTCCAGCCCTATACTGTGTGTTGAAAATTATGGTATCAACAATTAAGATTAAAAACTGGAGAAACTATGCATTTCTCAATGTGGAATATATAATTTAAGGTGAATTGGTTTCTAAAATATAGTTCCATAAATGTGTATGTGTTGGAATTTGGCATTTTTACTGTGTTATCTCGGCATCAAAATTTTTATTATATGGTTCAAAGGCCTTAATATAAGAGATGAAACTGGTAGAGGAAAACAGTTGAAGGTGCAGGCCTAGTAAGGACTTTCTGAATAGGACTCCAATAGTCTAGTGAAGACAGGACTGCATGAAGCGAAAGAGTTCTATACAGCTGAGGAGACAGCAGAATGTTTGGCTGATGTTCATCTGATGGGAAGAATATCCGATCGTAAAGAACCCAAAAATGTAACACATACAAATCAAAGAATCTCACCAATAAATGGCTAAGTTAGTTGAATGGACAGTTCTCAAAAGAAAAAGAACAAATGGCTGATCAATATCTGAAAAGTAACCATCATCCTTTTAGCTATCAGGCAAATGGAAATTAAAACTGCGTTAAGATTCTTTCTTACCCTGTAAGAAAGGAGATCATCAAATCAAGTAGCGACACTGTCAAGGATGCAGGAGTAAGAATTTTGTTTTTTGTTTGTTTGTTTGTTTGTTTTCTAGATGGGGTTTCTTTTTGTAACAGCCCTGGCTATACTGGAACTCATTCTGTAGTTTAGGCTGGCCTTGAACTCACAGAGATCCGCTTGCCTCGGCCTCCCAAGTGTTGGGATTAAAGGCGTGTACCAGCATGCCTGGCAGAAGGATGTAAACTGGTCCAGTCACTGTGAAAATAAATTTGGAGGTTTCTCAAAACACAAACTATGAACTGTGGTATGATTTAGCTGTACCACACCTGCCTGGGTGTGTACCCTGAGGACTCTAAGCCAGCTCATAGTAGAGAGGAGCTGCTCATTAGAGTTCGCTACAGTGTTATCCAACAGAGCCAAGTCACAGAATGAGCCTAGCTGTCCATCAGCGGATAACGGGTAAAGAAAACGAAGTGTGCTGGTATATAAATACAAGAGAGTTTCATTGAGGGTAAAGAAGAGTAAAAATCATGTTCTTTTCAGAAAAATGGATGGAATTGGAGAACATTATGTAAAGCAAAATAAGCCAGACTCGGAAAAACATGCCACGCTTTATTCCATGTCCGGAATCTGGACTAAAGAGGGTAGGAAAAGTCCTGAAAGCAGGGGAGGCTCTTTGAGAAGAGGGAAGGTGTAAGGTATAAGGTGGGGAGTAAGACAGGATAATAGGGAAAGGGCAGATAGTCTCAGAGTGCTTGATGGTGCCTAAGAATGTCATAATGAAGCCCAGTATTTAATGAGTTGAATATATACTAACTAAAAATTAACTTCTTGTCTGCAAAGTAGTACAGTGACAGCTAGAATTTAGGAGACGCTGGCTTCACTCCCTAGTGCCATCACACAGAGAGAGAGAGAGANTGGTAGTGCACGCCTTTAATCCCAGCACTTGGGAGGCAGAGGCAGGTGGATCTCGATCTCTGGTCTACAAGAACTAGGTCCAGGATAGCTAAGACTGTTTGTTACACAGAGAAACCTTGTCTCAAAAAACCAAAACCAAACAAACAAACAAAACAAAACAAAAACAAAAAGCTTTTCCTAATTGTTATCGCAATTGTAAATGTTTAGTTCACCTGGTGTCCTGGATGTTCCTTAGTCACTTTAATTCTGAATTTAGCTTATTTTGTTAATACATTGAGAAGAGGAAAGAGACCAATGGTAGGTGGGAGGCAGGAGAGGATAATGGGGAAAATCAATATGGTATTTTTCTTTTTCTTATTTCACTGAGGTTTTGTCTTGAAGTTTGAAGAAAAGACATACCTTAAGTAAAGCTTAGTGTTTATGTGACTGAGACACTAATGGTGGTCATGAAGGTGGCCATGATATTACTGCTTCCTAGCTTTTCAGGACTATTTTGAAATTCCCCTTCGAAAAGAATGTTGAATTTCTTTAAAGAAATAAATATATGTTACATCTTACAGAACACATGTTAATGTCTCATATGATATCAACAGGAATATTCCTTACTCATTTTAGGGGGTTGAGGTATTAGGGATTCAACCCAAGGCCTAACATGCTAAGTGTATATTCTGTCAGTGAGCTGTTGACATCACATTGCCTACTCTTTTGATTGGTGGGTTCTCAAAGTCATTTAGCTGACAGTGCACTATTTCAACTATTGATGTAATATACTGGTCTTTGTCCAACTTATATTTGATAAAGAGGCTTCAGTACTCTGTTTCGGTAATGACATGAGAACTTTCTTAAGTTTTAGGAAGAAAAATAAACATTCAATTAAATGAGAATTTTCTAGAATTGACACTGGGAAATCTTACCTGTTCTTTATGATTTTCTACATTTTAGTAATCACTATAGACAACAACATTTAGCTGTCAACTATTATGATGGTCAGTCACTTTTCTGAGTATCAGAGCATAGCCCATTGTCCCCTTTCTGTGAATATTTGGAGATTTGGTTCCTGACTCTCCTATTCATTTAATTGTGTGTTTATGAAAAAGTTACTCATCTTTCTGAAGCTTCAGCTGTCTAAATTTTGGGTGGATGAAATGGTAGGAGGCTCACAGTGGTCTAAGCCCAGTTCTAGGGAACCTGGTTGGCCTCTTTCTGGCCTTTGTGGGCACCAGGCACACACGTGCATACTCATAAAACAGAGTAATAACAATTTTAAAGATGCATTTGTATGTATGTATCTGTATGTGCGCCTGTACTAGTTTATGTGAAGCCCAGAGGCTGGCAGAGCTTCTGTAGCTGGAATTACGAGCCAAACCAAGGTCCTCTGTGAAAGCAGTAAGTGCTCTTAACTGCTGAACCATCTCTTCAGCCTCTCTACATATTATTTTTTAATTAAAAATTTGTTTTTAATATTCTTTTTCTTAATAGGAGATTGGGGATAATTCTACATTATCTGATTAGTTTCCTCTATAACTTAAGTGGCCAAGTTGATTCTAGCCCAAGTGTGGTCCACTGTAAAGACCCATCCTCCATTAGTGCCTCTCCGAGTAAGTGTCCACATCAGAAGCATTGCTTATGGAGATTAGCCAGCATTTACAAAGACTGTTTTACATCTTTGTATTAAAAGTTATTTACTTTGTAGAATGGCTGAATTTTGAAGGCATAGGTGATGCTCCTCTTTGTCATCAAGTTAAAGTACTAAACCAAAATCTGTTAACTGTTTTTATGTTTATAAATGACTTCAGAGATTTTCTTGCTCTCTCTCTCTTTTGAAAAGTTATTTCTTATTTTTGCCATGCTGGGAATAAACACAGGGCCTTTTTCATATTAGGCAACTTTCTGCCACTGAGCTAGCTAGATACACAGTCCCATTTGTTGAATTTCTGATGACATTTCAAAAATTTGTATAATAAGAAAACCGTAACATGTATGTTTTACTACTTTCTGTTCTAATTATATGGTTTTTAATTTTTGTTTGTTTCTTTGTTTTCAGTGCATCCTGACTGCAGTTTCCCCTCCTTCCACTTCTCCCAGAGCCCCTCCCCTTTTCCAGATCCACTGTTCTTTCTCTGTTTCCCTTCAGAAAAGAACAGACCTTGTAGGGATAGCAACTGAATCCAGTATAATATAGCAAGTAAGAAAAAGACTAGGCACAAACCCTCATATCAAGGCTGGATGAAGCAACCAATTAGAAGGATAAGGATCCCAAGAGCAAGCATATAAGTCAGAGACACCCCCACTCCTTGTGTTAGGAGTCCCACAAGAACCCAAGCTAACAACCAGAGCTTGTATGCAGAGGACCACTGCGGACCATGCAGGCTCTGTGATTGCTTCTGTGGTCTCTGTGAGCCTTGTTCAGTTGATTCTTGGTGCCTGGACCTCACTAGCTTCTATAATTCTTTCTTGCTCTGTTCCACAGGTGAGGGACCTGATAGAGATCTCAAATTTGGGCTCTATAGCCACCTAATGTTTTTAATCATTTATTAAGTGAGTTTGTTTTATGTTTATTTCCTAAAGAGTGCTTATCTGTTAATTTCATTTCCTGGAAAAATTAAAATGTCACAATTCTTGAGAATTGCACATTTATTAATTAGATTTTTTACAGAGCATTAAGGGTGGAGGGTTATTGAGTAAAATTAAGGCTGTGATCCAGATTCCTTAGTTTTCAGATATATAATCATAGTTTCCTTTTCTTTTTTAAAAAATATGTTTAAATTATGTTGTATTTTATAGAAGAAAAAGATAAATGCATTAATTTTCTAAGTTAGACAACATTATCAGCATTTCTGGGGGTAGGAGATTAAGAAATAGAGAATGTATTTAGTTTCTGTAAATCTGATACATTCTGGTTTTGGTGGAGCTTATTTTGAATCTGAACTTGATATACACCCACCCTGAGCAGTCTGTCTGGGAGGCAGACTCCTGTCTTTGTAGTTCTTTAAACTGCTTGGTTGTAGAAACGACCATACCTTGAAGTATCACTTTCTAAAAGATCTAACATCTTTTTGGCACATTCATCTTTTACAAAAGAGTTAAAACAGTAAGTTACACAAAGTACTGTTAAAAAATTTTTCTTTCTAACTAGTTACATTACAGTGAGACCTGTCTTCCTTTCTGTGTGTATGGCTCTATTTTAAATTCCTCCCCACCCCACGAGACAGGGTTTCTTTGTGTAACAGTCTTAGCTGTCCTGGAACTAGCTCTTGTAGACCAGGCTGGCCTTGAACTCAGAGAGATCCACTTGTCTCTGCCGGCCAAGAGCTGGGATTAAAGCGTGAGCCACCACTGCCCAGCTTCAAATTCCTTTTTTTAATTGGGTAAGTAACTAACCAAAATATGTGTATTTAGATTTTTATAAGAAAAATTAAAGCAAGAAATATTTATATACCTATTGTAAATACCAAAGTTATGCTCTTTAAAATTTTATACTTTATTAAAAATGAATAAATTTTATTTTACGTATTTTCCCTTATATATTGTTTTTCCTATATACTTTTAATAGTCATAAAAAACATTTTATTGACAGAATTCAGTTAAATCTGTTGGTCCTTCATTTCATTGTTTTTGTTTTTGCTTGAGGCAGGGTCTCAAAGAGTAGCCTTGCACTTGGATCCTTCTTCCTAAGACTTTCAAGTGCTGGGATCACAGGCCTGTGACACCAGGCAGTCTTTATGTTAGATTAGAACTTTAATATTCTGTACATTGATCACTATAATATCAAAGCTAATATTCCTTAATGATCATGCCAAATGTCAGTATTTCTGTTATCAAATTTTCATTTTTGCTTCAACTTGTAAAAATAATGTGTCTTCATAAGGCAGTTGTGGGGAATTTTAGCCTTCAGAACCTGCTAGTCATTTTGGTTTATTTTCTTCCAGATTTCTAGCTAGATATGGGTGATGGTTTTGTTTATGTGTGGTTTCAATTGTTCTCTTTTGTAATTTTAACACTTGAGTTTCTCACTTAATTTTATAGCATGGCATCACCCCATTGGATATCTGATTTCTTTAGGCTCTCTTGTTTATTTGGCAGCTGATTTCTACTTTTTCACTCTAGAAAGTAACATAGCCATGGATGTCTTTGAAGATAAGATTTATCAGATTATATCCTGAAGACTAAGTTGAACAACTAGGCTTCAGGGTTACTGATATTTTTCAGGCTTATGTAAGCGTTTTATGCTTTATTAATAGTATTACCTTTATAAAATAATATGTTTAGTTTATAGCTTATACCACTAGGGTATAGTGTATTCTTTTTATGAGATCTTGAGATCTTAAACTTGTTTGTCCTTTATTTCTTAATAAAATTTTTTAACAAAATAATTGTAGTAGTTTGAGTGTAATTGTCCCCCATAAGCTCATATGAGGTGGAACCATTGGGAGGTGTGGCCTTGTTAAAGTAGGTGTGGCCTTATTGGAGGAAGTGTGTCAACTGTGGGGATGGTATGAGGTCTCTTCTGCTTAAGCTTCACTCAGTGTCGCAGTCTCCTACCTCTTGCCTTGTGATCATGATGTAGCCAGCACTGTGTCTGGCCTCACACTGCCTCTGAACTGTAAGCTACCACTTTAATTAAATGTTTTCCTTTATGAGAGTTGCCATGATCATGGTGTCTCTTCACAGCAGTAGAAATCCTAACTAAGGCAGTAACCCAAGCTGACACAGAATACAAATTCAGTTCATGTATAACACCATCCAAAATGTATTATCTTCTTAAACAAAAACAAAGATCACTTAATAAAAATACTATGAATATAAGGTTTTTAGGAAAAATACCATAGTTTTCCACTTTATAGCGAGGTTTCCCATTGGGGTCATGTTCCTATGTCATAAAATTGTTAAAGATTATATGGCCTTTCGTCATTGTAATTTAACTAGTGTCCAACTAATGTATTTTGATGTTTTCAATTTTCACTGTTTTTATAAACAACATGGGTGACAGTTCTTTGTATAAATCTTGCCACATTTATTCAGTTATATGTCTGGAATAAAGTCTTTGGAGTGGCAGAACTAGAAAGGATATTACCCTACCCTATTTTCAGAGTGAAAATATATATCTATACAAAAACAGACTTTCATGCCCCTTACCCTAAACAATAAAATTATATGCATGGTGTTTACATGGCATTGGGAATTCTAAGGCGTCTAGAGGTGATCAAAGTGTTCAGGGGGCTGAGTGTGTGCCGATGCTGTGCTGCTGTGAACAGGACTTCGGCATCTGCGGATTTTGGCACCTGCCGGATCTTTACTTTCTTTTCTACTTACACTTATCTACTTGCTCCTCCTGTTCCCCATATCTTAGATTCTCCCCTTGACAGAAACAGAGTGGTAGTTAGTGATCCATGGTCAGGTTTTACTTTAATCTCCCTTGTTCTTTTCTAGTCGCTGACATCGATTTGTCCTAGTCTTCCGGCACAAGAAGCATACCCAATCAATAGTAATGAGGTTCCTTCTCCTCCTACAGTATGCATTCTGTTTTCTACATGGTTACAGAGTTCTTCAACTTGTTTGCCAAGAACCCACATGGACAGTAACACTTTATTGTCATTGCTAAATGGTTGTAGATGTTTTTCTATCCTAAACGTATATGTTATGTTTACTTTGGCCTATTGAATACCTATGAGTTTTATATTTTTACAAAAAGTTCTTCCCATCTTAATGGCCGAAACTGTGCAGCATCATTTGATGATAGGTTCTAAGAAAGAAAAATAAGAAAAAATTTGCCTTTTATCTGTCTTATTTAGCCCTTCCTTTTCCTCCCTTCAACTCTTCCCATGTCCTTGCCCTGTTCCTTCTTTGAGTCATCCTCTTTCTCATTACTTGTTATTGTTACAAACATATATAAATACATAAATATAAAATACAACCTGTTCACTCCATTTGGTTTGACTGCATGTATATAATTTCAGGGCTCACCATTTTGTATTGGATAACCAATTAGGAGGCTCATCCCTGAGGAAGACTAGTTCCCATACTCTCAGCATTCCTTGGTCCCTTGTAGTTCTTTTTCTAGGAGAAGGCCTTTGGTTAATTTCCCCTCCTACATTAGCTTATTGGTTAGTGATATTCTTGTTTGGGTCTTGTTTAGTCAGCTGTGTTGTTGAGGTATCCTAGTGAAGTTTTACTGTCATTTAGAGGAGATACAATTTCACAGAGGAATTTCCTGGTCCTGGCTTGTACATTCTTTTTGCTTCCTCTTCTACAATGTTCCCTGAGCCTGGGGTGTAGGAGTTGTGTTGTAGATATATTAATTAGGGCTGAGCAACGCATGATCAGTTATCTTCTGCATTTTGTCACATTGTGCTTTTCTGTAATGGTCTGCATTTGTTGGGATGAAGTTTCTTTGTTGCAAGGTGAGAGTCAGCATTTATCTGGGGCTATAAGACTAAGTATTTAGAATGCAAATAGATTATGATGGTTTAGTGAAGACACAGTAATTTCTCCTCTAAGACTGATGATGTCACTAGCCTGGGTAGTTGTCTAGGTTTCCAGTACAAGGCATGATTTCCCTCCTGTTGAGCAGGCCTCAGTTCTAATTAGACAGCTGTTGGTTACTGACAAGGCATGAGTATTGCTCCATTCGGGATATCTTGCTATCTATGCCGGTCATTGTGGTTCGTAGGAGTCACACACACACAAATGGCTAGATGATTGGTTGCTTCCCTCCCTTAGATGCTTGCATGGAGCCTTCTGGTACTATGAAAGCTAGTCCTCAGGGAAGAGGATTTCCTATAAGATACTGTATCTGAAGTGTATGATGTCTTCAGCAATGGGAACTTGTGTTCAACCTCTAGGGGTCACCAAGGGCAACAGCAATAGCCTATATTGTTGGAGAGGTCTTTTGAACTCCTCTAACAACTTGAAAGGGGGTTTCTTATGATGGCTCTTATGGGGGAATACTATCAACCCAAGTAGTGTAACATCATTTAAAGCGCGCGCGCATACACACGCATGTTTATGTTTCCTATGTAATCTTAGGTTAAAGAAATTAGATTCTTTATGGATAAGTTTGATGTTTATCTGTGGTCCATTTTTAATATTTTGATGGGATTTAGGTAACAAAGAAATCTTAGACTATATCTTCACATTTGTTTTACATTTATTTATTGTGGGTGTGTAATATGAAGATCAGAGTACACTTTTAGGAGTCCATTCTCTCTCCACCATCTGGGCCAAGGGCATCAAACTCAGGGTGTTATGTTTTGTGGCAGGTAGCTTTACCTTCTGAGCCATGCCACTGCCTCCTATTAATCCTTTAAAAAAATAGTAATTTAGATCAGGTATGGTGGTTTACACCTTTAATTTTAGTATCTGAAAGGCAGAAGCAGAGGTAGGTAGGACAAAGCCAGCCTGGGCTTCAGTGAGTTCTGGGCCAGCCACAGCTACATAGTGAGACCTGTCTCAGACAAACACACAAACAGCAATTTAAAGTCATCTTTCCTTTCTAAATTCTGAATCTGAGTTTCATGTACTGCTTTGGGGTAGTAATGTGAATGTTCGAAATTGATTGAGGTACAACTATTTTTAGTGAATATGTTGAAAGCTATCCAAGCTGGTGAGGTTTTTGACTTGTGAATTATATTTCAATTAAAGAAGCTCTGGTGAAGTCAAGCACTTGGGGTTTAGGGAAAAGGCACAGGAGGGGACGAGTGAAGAAAGCCTGATATGTACAGTTGTGATCAAAATGCCCTGTTTGCGGCTGTCACAGTGAAGGCCTTCATTTTCTCACTTCATGTTTGCTAATAAAGGCTTTCTGTAAAAAAGTGCAGTGTGATCAGGGAGCCCATCTCAGTTCACTGCTACTCCATGAACTTGCTCATCCCACTGTTTGTGATTCTCCGTCTCCATGGTCTGTTCTTGGCATATCTTTCCAACTCTAGAATCTAGTATTTTAGTTTTGGGAGAAGTAATCTGCTTATAGCCAGCAGCAGATAAGCGTGGGGGACACGGACTGTTCTGATTCCAGTGCTTTCCCAGATTGCATGCGAGCTGGTTAGGGAGCTGATCCTGCTGCCCTTCACTCCCTTATCATGGCTTCTAAAGGAAAATCCATTGTTTATATTAAAGGCTGCATTTTTCTCAAAGTAATTCTACAGTACAGTTTACCTCATTTCTTAGCCCAAACAATACATGTGGTGCCACTGAGTCTACTGTCAAATAGCCTTAGTTATTCCTTTATGAAACTTGCCAAGAGTACCCCTTGTCACTGCAGTGTTAGTCAGAGCATCTCAGCAAATAACCACAGACCTTATTTATAGCAATGTGTATTTTGGATTTATAACATTTTATCTCTTAGAGACATAGTATATTATTTGCTTGGTTACTTTATAATTGTGGTTGTTTCATGCCACCCACTGTAGGTTGTTCTGCAGTGGTTATTCTAACCACAAATTAAGGAGTTATTTTTCTGTGGTTCAGTTATGCACAGGGATTGTATTGCAGGAGTACTGGAGCCCAAGTTCTATAAACAAAATTTTCGAAGGAGTTTTTGTCAAACAGACTCACTAGGTTCTTAGTATTCAGGACATTTGAGATCAGAGTTTAGATGAGCAAAACATAATTTGTCAGCTATGTTCAGTTTATCTTATATTGCAAAGAAATGCCATATAGGTATGTGCTGATTGCCTCCTGAGTTGGTATGTGGCGGTCTCCTCAGCGGGATACAGCTTCTGTCTCCGTAGCAGTTGTTGCTCGTGCTTTCTGGGTCCACTTGAGAGCATAGTGAAAACCCATTGTCTAGGAGAGTTGGGGCTTCACAGATTTCCCTCAGCAAACCCATTAGCCTTTAAGCATCTGTATCCTCTGTTAAGACCTTTGATCTGGCTGAGCGGTGTTGGCACACGCCTTTAATCCCAGCACTCAGGAGACAGAGACAGGCAGATCTCTGTGAGTTGGAGGCTCTCTTGGTCTACAGAGTGAGTTTCAGGATAGGCTCCAGAGTTACAGAGAAACCTTGTCTCGGGAAAAACAAAGAACAATAACAACAACAAAAACCCCACAAAAACCAACCAACCAAGACTTTTGATCTGGAATCTGATGATGTGGGGGCAAGACAGCTTTATCTTCTGTGTTGCTATTCATAGCCTGCAATGGAGCCATCTGCTGCTCATGTGCTCCTTGTGGCAGTATGTAACGAGCATAGTGTCGCTGAACTCGCTGGGATGCAGAGAGTGCTCTTGTAAAGAATGGCATAGATCTCCTCTCTTTCCACCATGCTGGAGTGATTTGGGTTGTCAGGCTTGGTGGCAAGTGCCTTTACCGTTCATTGAGCTATCTTGAAAACTAGAACTTCACCTGATCCCCCTTCCTCCACTTCTCAAGTGCAGGATTACAGGTGTTATTTCTACACCTGGTCTCCATGGTGCTGGGGACCGAGCCGGTGGATTTGTGCAAGTGCTTTGCCAGCTGCTCTCCATCCCCGCCCCACCTCCTCTTCTCTTCTTGCCTTGCATAACTCAGTCGGTTTTCCTTTTGGTAAAGATCATCAAACTTTATTTTGTCTTTGTCTTTTCAGATATTACTTTACTGATCGAAAAAATGGGGCAGATTGGTTAAATGTTTCTATGCTTTTATTTTGAAAATCTACAATATATCTGAAACTTATCTTTGGCTAAAATTGTGGCTTTATCAGTAATGCACATTCTGTTTTTTGGGATTTCTTCCTAGATTATTTTTTAGTTATATATATATA
>LOJH01041577.1:0-14367 GCA_001685095.1 Ellobius talpinus | reverse complement strand
CAACTATGTTCAGAGCAGCATTATTTATAATAGCCAGAACCTGGAAACAACCTAAATGCTCCTCGACTAAAGAATGAATAAAGAAAATGTGGTACATTTACACAATGGAGTCCTCCATAGAGGAAAATAAATAATAACATCTTGAAATTTGAAAGCAAATGGATGGATCTAGAAAACATCATATGGACTGAGGTAACCCAGACACAGAAGACAAATATAATATGTATTCACTCATAAGTGGCTTTTAGACATAAAGCAAAGAAAAACCAGCCTTCAATTCACAGCCTCAGAGAACCTGGACAACAAAGAGAGACATATATGGATCTAATCTACATGGGAAGTAGGAAAAGACAAGATCTCCTGAGTAAATTGGGATCATGGGGACCATGGTAGAGGGTCGAAGGAGAGAGTAGAGGGAGGGGAGTAGAGAAAAATATATAGCTCAATAAAAGCAATTTAAATGCTATGCTTATTATTTAATGGGTTGCCTGTTACATTAGTGAATTCCTATGGTTCCAAATAGTTTAGAGCTGTAAGAGACTGATCTTCAGGCAGAAGTACTTGCTATAGCATTTCCAATCATTCAACAGAAAGTGCTGTGTGCTAGCAGAATTGATCAGTACTGTGTTTCTATGGTTACCACTCTTTCTTCATTAAAACTAAAAAAAAAAATCTCCAAATTTAGCCTCCTAAATAACAACATAGGGATTTACTGATCTCTGGTGTCTTAAGTTCATGATCCATGACTAAAAGGACACCATTCTTCCAAAATGACACAGAAACCTAGTTTTCAAAGTGTCCACATGCACACACACACACACACACACCTGTGTGCCTAGTAGAAGCTTGCAACCCATGATAGCCTAATCTAAAGCTTTTATAGTCCTTAGACCATGGTTTTTACATGCCCTGTATGTAAGTAGCCCAAGTCTCCCCTTTCCATCTAAACCAGTCCCTTGAGTCTTTTGCTTGTCCCAGGCACTTGAGGATATGGCCTAGAAAGTCTGGATTCAAGTTAACTTTCTTTCACCTCTCTCTTGATACATCCTAGTGCCCTGGGTGTCTTAGTGAAACTCACAGGGATCTTTGGAGGGGCAGACAGGTGTCTGAGGGGTAACGATTGCTTTACGTGGTGGTTCTGGTGGAAGAGGGGTGACAGACAAGCATGAATGTGACAACAGAAACAGAGTAGAGAAGAACAGATGTGCAGGCAAGGCGGGTAAGTGAGTTTGGGAAGGAATCGCCAGCGCTGACATGGCGTTACAAGCTATCAGACTAACTTCCATTGAGCACAATGCCAAGCAGCATGTTAGATAGTTTACACATGCCTCTAAGTCCACAAAACTGGGTCAGCCCAAATCTATCCCGCTTTTATTGAGTCAGCTTCTGCTATCCCTTCTCAGGCTGTCACAGAGTTGGTGTTCCTAACACTGGAGATTAGTGGTGTCCACATTGTCAAGGTCTACCTACAACAGGCTCACCAACAACACTCGTATGTGTGTGTGTGTTCACATGTTGAAATTCAAACAGATTCTAAAGTCAAATCCACATTTTTATTGGGGCATACACTGTCATTCTCAGGAATTAGGCATGATTTTTACCTGTGCCCACCTCACTAGGACAAGAATCACACAGGGGCAAAATTGGCTGTCAAAAATCTCAAAGGGACAAAAATCAGCAAAAATCAGGGGACAAATGCAGCAGGGTGTGGCGGTAAGGGTTTGGACATGGAGTCAAGATACTGTCATGAGGCCAACATTTTAATTTGTATTACTTTTCCATGGAGAAAAGGCTCACAATATTCCTGGAGATATAGTACACAAAACATTTAAGAGAGAGAAAAGGAAACACCAGCTTGGCAGCAGCAGAGTACCCCAAACTGTGAAAACTGGGGCGTAACTCCCATCAACAGGGCAGAGAGAAATTACAGCATACTCACAAGGCAACGTGAGCCACACAGAAATGCTCAGAAAGCACCGCCATTGTCAGCTGTGACAACGGAGATAAATTTCACTTGGTGGGCAGAGAGGAACAAAACATTACATATGCAACACCCTTGATATGAGGGCCAGGAAAACTAGTCTATACCAGTGGAAGTAAGATGGGATGGCTGTCCTTTCTGCCAATAGCCAAAAACTGAGTCTGGTTTACACGAGACCACTGTGTATGAGCTGCCCTTTCCTAGCTTAAGATCTTTTGGTTTTTTGTTTTGTTTTGTTTTGGTTTGGTTTAAATGTAATTTTTAAAAATTTATCTGATGGCTGCAGAGATGGCCCAATAGGTAAAGAGCAGTCTCTTGCCCAACCCACAGTTTTTAAAAGCTGACCACAGTGGTAGAGCCTGTAATAGTAATGTTAAGGAAGTGAAGACAGAAGATTTCTGGGGCTCACTGACCAGCCAATCCAAATTAATTGGTAAGCCCAGGCTAGGGAGATCATTGCAACTAGTAAGACAGAAGCAACTTATTCAAAGAAAGCATTCATTTGGCTTACACTTCCATCATTGAAGGAAGTCAGGGCAGGACTCAGGCAACAACCATAGAGGAACATGTTTGTTTACACAGTTTCGGGTTCATGCTTAGCTTAATTGTGTAGCTCAGGACCACCTGCCTACCAATGGCACCATCCACAGTGGGCTTTGTCCTCCTATATCAATTAATTATCAAGACAATCACTCACAGGCATTCCACAGATCAATCTAAGAGGCAGTCCAACAGTTGAGAGTCCCTTCTCAAGTGACTCTAGGCTGTACTAAGTTGACAAAGGTAACTAGGACAGAGACCTTTATTAAAAAATAAAATGGAGGGAGTCTGAGGAAGGATACCCCGGGTTGACATTGGCCTCAGCACACTTGTGCACAGACCCACAGAAACACATACACACACCACACAAACAAATACACAGATACTCCCATTCTCTCCCTGCCCCCATTGGTTGGAATCCATTAGGGGTATTGCTGTCTCTAAGTATTAAGGTCTCTGATACCTCTGAAAAGCCTGTGCTTTAATGGTGCCTCTTCCCAGTCTCTGAATAACACTGCCCTGTGGGCAAAGAGACCTTAGTGAGGCCTTCTTGCTGCATGCCTTGCCTCAACATGTGGTTCTCACTCTTCCTTCTTCAGGTTTTATTTAACTAATTTCTGTGGATTTCCTTGCCTTCCATTCACTTTTTCTTATCAGCTGCATTTAATTTGGTTTAAATTAAGTGGCAAGTCAGTTTAGTTTCTATCATTGTGTTCAACTTCTACTGCTTTTGTTTGCTTGTGTTGTGACAGGGTTTCATTGTAGCCCGGGCTGGCTTCAAACTTGCTGCACAGTTGAGGCTGACTGTCAGCTCCTGATCATCCTAGCTCCACCACAGTGCTGGCATCAAGATGTTTGTCACCACTCTTGAAGCTATCATCTTCCCTTTTAACATGGTAAATGAATTCTTTCAGGCCTAACACCTTCCATACCTAGAGGACCTAGCATGGGTGCATAGTCCTGATATTTCCGATGAATTTCTTTTCTGAGTGTTTGAGAACTTTTCATGGATTGTTCTGGAAAGTTATCTGTGTGAGAATTCTTTGAAGTTGAAGTTGAGTTCCTTCACTGGGGACTTGCCCTTGCTTGGTTCTAAATGGTGCCAAGCCACAGCCTCTTTAAAGCGAGCATCCAGCCCAACTGTCCATGTCACACAGGCAGGGTGGTTTAGATTCAGGGTTACATATTCCCAGAGTGGAGGGGTTTATTTCTCCACTCCCAGTTCACAGCGGACACAGGCTTCTTTACTTCCTGTTCTTTTCTGTATTTCAGCCCTGGCTGTAGAACTCGAGCCTTCCCGGAGCTTTCTTTTTAGATGCCCCTAGGAACAGACCTAAGCTTCATCTTCTGTCCTCAGAACTCCATACAAAAACAACAGAAACTTCCCCTTCCCAGGGTCCGCTCACACTGTGTGGGCAAAAGTGGGCTTTGGTGTTCCTTTACCTACCAGGACTGCTGCTTTCACTGCCTACAGGCTGCTATGCATCCTTTAAGTTTGGGCCAGCTCGGCAATGAATGGGTTTCAATGAGTAAGGGTGATCTCTTCAGTGCCGATTGAGTATGTTCAGGTTCAGCCAGTTTCATCCAGAGGATCTTGTCGGCCATGCTCCTCTAGAAAGGGGTCCCCAAGCCTCCCATGCATCCTTTTCTTGGGTGGAAAAAATGATTCACCAGGCAACAGGCTCATTTGAAGGGGTGTCTAAGTAGTAGAAGGGCTTCAGATCTAAATCAGTCCAAATGCTCTTCAGTATTTCCGTTGCTGGAGCAGTGCAAAGCATGGAGTGAACTTTATAAAGCAATCATCCTTCCAAATTCATAGCATAGCACCAGTCCGAGCACTTGTCACCTCTTCCAGTAGCAACAGAATGAAGCCAAGTTCCCTTGCAGCAGCCTAGCCTGCAGGACATGATTTGCTGATTTACAGGGATGGATGAAGACCATTAAAGTTATTGTTCTAGTTTGTTCTATAAGTTACTTTTTCATTGCCTCCTGCCCCATTCCTGTCTCCCACTTTCCACATTTCTATAAAACTCCCTAGCTTGGAAATTCCACTTAATGATCAAAAACAGCATTCCTAAGCTCAGCAAGACAAAGCAATGCATCCAGGAAGGCTCCTTTCCAGAACTGGATTTTTCTCTTCTAGAATGAGTTGGGTTATTTTTTTTAACAGTTGGTTATTCTGTAGTTAGAAATCTGGCAGGCAATCACATCAGAAAATTAAAAACATTAAAAATTTATATTTCATCAAAGTGCTCTTTGCAAAAGTCAAGGATGTAATAATGATATTTATATTCTTTTAAATATGTTTTTCCTTGTTTGCTCCTTTGGATGCCTGTGTATACACTATCAATCCATTGCATATATTCTGGCTTGACCCATAAGCTGTGCTACAATGGATTACATTCTTCACTCTGTGAACAGTGCTGAAGAAGATCAATACTGTTTGCTGGGTTTGTCCTAATCCTCCGAGCACTCAAGACTCATTGAAACTTCCCCAGTGGAAAAGACAGGTGTCCTGTAAGCCTCTAGTTTGTGGCCTCCCTGAAGCTAGACTTCTCTCTGGATCAGCACTTTGAGTGAGGTAAATTATGACCTAAACCCTGATCTGGATGGGTATTAAGGCTAGCTTTTCTCATTTCTTTTGTCCACACAGTTCTTCTGTAGGTCAAATGTCTTAGCTTTTGTCATTTGGCTATCTACACTTCAAAGACTAGGAAACTCCAGACCCATAAAAGCGGTTAATGTTTGCAGAGCCCAGCATATTTATCACGTTGTTTTGATTATTACATGTTATATACATGCATCACATTACAACAATGTACCCCTTAAAGATGCAGGAAGTAAAAACAAAGAAAAAGGCCTGGGGAGATGGTTCAGTGGGTAGGAGAACTTCCTGTCCATGCATGAGAACCTGAGTTCAAATCCCTATTACCTATCTTAAAAAGGGAGAGTGTGTGGTTTCATGCATATTTATAACTATTGTTTGGCAGTTGTAAACAGGAGGATCACTGAGGCTTGGCTGCCCCCAGTCTAGCTAGCTCCACATTCAGTGAGAGACCCTGTCTCAGTTGAATAAGACAGTGACAAAACTGCCCTGCCTGTGTGACATGGACAGCTGGGCTGGAAGCTCACTTTAAAGTGGCTGCAGTTTGGTGAAATTTAGAACCAAGCAAGAACAAATCCCCATGGAGGACCTCAACTTCAAAGAATTCTCAAACACATAACTTTCCAGAACAATTCATGAAAATTCCCCAAACACTCAGAAAAGAACACATCATGAGTGAAATTTCTCAGAAACATCAGAAATACTCGCGTCATGGTACCCCTTCAGCAGTCAGGGGTCAGTGGATTTTCCACATTTAACCTATGTTACCAGTAGGAACTGACTATGATGAGTGAGAACCCTATGAATTATAAGCACCTGTTATTTATTTACCTCTTTGAATCTGCACAACATCCATAAGAGGCATGAAGGAGAGCTGAAGCAGAGGGGCATCCAGGATTGGCAGCTTGGGATCCTGGTGGTGGGAGCCCTGTTCCCACGTTCTCTCACTGAGGGAGCTGTGTGTCCCCTGAGTAGTGTTGACCGGTTTGTTTTTACCTGTTGTTGAGTTTTTCATTAGGCACCACACTCTGAAGCTTTAAAAAGTGCAGAAGAACACACGTTTAATTCCAGCACTTAGGAGCCCAAGGCAGGAGGATTGAAAGTTAAAAACCAAAGCCAGCTTAGTCTACACAGCAAGACCTTGTCTCAAAAAAAGAGGCATGCTGAGTGAAGCTCCAGAAGCCCTGGGAGCACCCTCGCCGTGCCTCGGGAGCCCTGGGAGCACCCTCGCCATGCCTCGGGAGCCCTTGGAGTATCCTCGCCGTGCCTCAGAAACCATGGGAGCACCCTCGCTGTGCCTCGGGAGCCCTGGGAGCATCCTCACCTTGCCTCATGCACATGCGGGCTTCTCAGGTGCGGCCATCCTGCTGCCGGCAAATCTGATGCATCATTTCAGGGTTGTACACCGGACACAATCGCTTCAGGGCAGCTCTGGTGGAGAAGAGAATGAAACAGCTGAATAACATGTTAATAACCTCCCCCTGTCTGTTCTTCTTTGACAAATCACATCCATGGAGGCTAAGGTTTCTGCAGCACCTGGCAGTGGAGACCACATCACCCCGTAGACCTGGTTTACCTTAAAGTGTGGAATGCTTTGGCTATGTCGGTTTTACTACCGTTGGCACAGAGTGCTGGTTCTCTCTGGAGTGTAAGCCAGAATCTAAGACTCTGAGAAGGTCTTTCTCCTCTGCACCAGGTTGTGCTGCTGAGAGGCGCTAAGGAGAAGCCTCTGTCAGCCTCTCATTAGGGTTGCTGGGACCTGTCTCTTGGTTGCTGACGTTCTGTCTGCCCCAGATGCTATCCTAATGACAGCTCTACCTGCCATCTAGAGAACAATGTTCTTTGGGGAACATCTAAGTTATACATGCTTTGTCTAACTATACAAGCGTTTTCCAGTAAGTAATATTTAGGGAAAGGCTGGCATAAATGTTTTAGTTAATTGAATATTCTGGCAAGTAAGTTTGACATCATCGTCACCATCTCAGCTGATGTCTAAAGTATTGGGGTTCTGGACATAATACAAAATTATGTGTCATTCATGGACATAAACAGGATACAAGGTCTAGGGAGGTGGTTCAGTGGATAAAGGACTTGGCACGTGGTGTAAAGAACAGAGTTCAGATCCCCAGTACCCAAGTAAGTGATGGTCAGGTGAAGCAGCCTGTTTGCAATCTCAGAGCAGAGAGGCAGAGACAGGGAGTAAGCAGAGCACGCTGCTGGCTAGACTAGTCAGACCAAGGTGCTCTGAGTTCTAGGGAGAGACCCTGCCTCAATATATAAGGTGGAGAACAATCAAAGGAGGTACCCGATGTCAGCTCCAGCCTCTGCACACACGGACACATATATACAGGCATACACATGTAAACACATAAGCATGTGTGAGATGTGTTTGAGAATATGTTATTAAAAGCACATGAGGAAGTAGGCAACATAGTGAGGTGAGTGATAAGTCAGGAGTTACTTATGGCCAGCAGTAAATTATTATTTGATGAGGGAGGAATTTGGGGAAGCATAGAGAAAAGAAATCAGTCACATTAGATTTTATGACAGCTGAAGACAGAATGCCTTGGAGAAATAGAATCTCTCACAAACAGGACAAAGCCTAGAGTAAGTAAGGACTGAACTAGACCTAATGAGCAATTTCATTTTCCCCAAGAGCACCAAAGTCACTGTTTAGTGACTTTGTACCTAAATCTGTACCCCCCAAACCTTCCCTCCAACCAGACGCCTGGGCTTTGTCTGAGAAGGGGCCCACAGTGTAGCCACATCTCAGAACCCTTTCTGTAACTCGCCAATCTCAGAGCCACTCTCTTCCAAACCCATTTGCAGCCTCTTCCTGGCAATTCCCTTGTTCAGTAGCACTAGGCCTTAGACCTACAGGTCCCGTGCCCCATTGGAGGAACTATGCAACTTTATATGTGCCCGCAGCTTCCTTTCCTCTGGCAGCTTGGGAAGGGAACTTGCAAAAACTTTCAAGGCTGGCCTATCACCCACACGTGGAGCCTGAGTCCTCAGGGGCCAGGTTTTTTAAACCTAATGTGTGGTCAGGGCTGAAAAGGCAGAAGAGAACCTTGGGTGCCAGTTAGTGGACACATCTGGTCCATATTTAACATGATTCATTAGACTTTAGGAGAGTCTTTAGGTCTCCTCCTATATTCCCATCATGCAAAGTAAGAGCACCAACCTGGCCTGGTTTAAGGTATCTTGTTAGCTGAGATGGTGTTCTGATTTGAATCTGAGATGTGTCCCTATTCCCAGCCCAGATGCATCTTTTGAATGGTTGTTCCTCTGTTCTTTGGGGCACTCTTTTGGGAGGTTGTGGAGCCATAAGTAAGTGGGGTCTCACTGTGAGTCAGTAGAGGACACTCTTTGAAGGTTCTAGGCTAGCTTCCCTGTCCATTGCAGTGTGAATAGTCTCCAGGGCATGCTCCTGTCACCATGTCTCCCCTACCACAATGGGTTGAGACCCTCGATAGACTGTGAGCTATATGCATAGATGCACACATGTGCACACACATGAATGTTCATGTATAAGTATGAACACACTGTTTTATTAACTTTACACATGTTAGGGTCATTTGAGAAGAAGAATCTCAGCTGGGAATATAGCCCCACTAGACTGGCCTATAGGAGCACCCAGTCCACTGTAGAGAGTGGCACTATGGGTCTGTGGTCCTGGATTATGCAATAAAACAATCTGAGAAGCCACAAGGAATAAGTCAGTAAAAAGTATCCCTCCGTGCTCTGTGCGTTTGTCCCTGCCCTCAGGTTCCTGCCCTGACTCTCTAGATATTGGAATAATAACCCCTTCTTCTCTAGGTGCCCACCTGAGGTCCTGCAGCCCCACACCATCTAGGGACAACTTCGTACATGTTCATTATTAACTACATAAATAGGAATGGCACATAATTCTTATGTCGCAGCTTGTCCATAGTCTTGACTGAATTCCTTCTCTGTGTAGGCTGTTTCTCACTTACTGTGTAGTTAGTCACTGCTTGTGATAACTATCTGTATTTCTCACCAGCAAGTAAGCTGCAAAAAATCCCACCCCAACACTAGAACAAAATAGGCATTGAATAACTATCTACTGGGTGCCAAGTAGACTTATATATCTCATATGCTGACTGTGTGCCTACCCCATCATCAGCATGTGTTAGGAATGCAAGGGTACATCAAAACTTTGTTTTATCCCCAAATTAATTAAACAAAAACCAAGTTGCCTTGCAGTTAGCAGTTAGACTGGGGTAAAGCAGGGGCAGAGAGGAGTAAGTGAGCCCAGTAGCAGTATAGGTGCTGATATTTGGTGTCTGCCATAAACTCAGCAGCTTTAGAGAGGCGTTCACAGCTGCCATTACCCAATTCCTGGTTTTCCTTGGCCTTTTAAGAAAGTAGTGAGGGCTGGAGAGATGACTTATCAGTTAAGAACACTGGCTGCTTTTGCAAAGGACCTTGGTAAGGTTTCCAGCACCCATGTTAGGTGACTACAGCCATCTGTAACTCCCGTTTCAGGGATCCACTACACTTTTCTGGCCCCCATGGGCACCAGGCATGCACATGGTGTACAAATATACACCATGCAAAGCACTCATACACATAAGATAAATAATTTTTAAAAATCAAGAAAGGGATGAAGCTGCTGAGGCACTCTGGTACTGAATAGGTAATTGGAGCATTGCTTTAATCCAGGAGGAAGGGACGGGGAGAGAAGAGTCTCATGTCTATTTTCTGCTATCCAGCCTTCTTCCCTTACTGCTCTGGATATAGCACAAGAGTCCTGAAAGGATGGCCTTGTGGTGGCATGAAGCACAGCAGGACAGGCATTGCTTCCCATGGGCCTGGATGCTAGCTTTTTCAGACAGACACACATGGCCCCAGAGACCTAAACTGGGCCCCCCAAACTCCACTGTTCTCTCCTTTCACCTTGAGACAGGCAGCTCATTGCACTCCCTCTTGGACGGGCAAGGGCCCAGGGGAGTTGTAAGGGTTTCTGAGACAAGCTGCTGGCAAGTGTGAAGCCAGGATTCCAAGTCCTGGCTGGGGGCTTTGTCTGGTTCCTGCCTTTCTCCAACTGCAGAAGTTAATCTATGGAGCCCTCATAACCAGATAACTGGAAACTGCTATCATGTCACCAGTACAAGAGACTGACTTTCCCCCAGTCACCTGAAGTCTGAGGAACTTGCCATGGTTGTACAAGCCACAGAGCAAGAGGGACCCATATCTGATCACCTCATTATAGCACTGTATCTCTGCTTCAGGCTTGAGAAGCAGCAGCTGTGCCTTCCCCATCTGACTTGGAGGGTGGTGAGAGATCTTAAAGAGATTACAACTTGGATTAATTGGCAGGATGGGAAGCAGAGTGAAAGTTCACTGTAACAGGGATTTGAAGGTGAGTTTACTTGATCCAGCCCCAGAAGCCTCTGGGATGTGCATTGCTTACAGACCTGAGCAAGAGGACAGTATAGGCAGAGGCTTTGAGAGCAGCTCTGCCATAGTCTGACCCCCCCCCCNCAGTGGGCTGTGGGCGGTACCTACTGCCAGCCTCTGGTCCAGGGCTTTCAACGTGGGGAATGGAATAGGAGTCACCACTGGTAGCTGCAAATGTTGCCCATCCCTGCTGATTGTAGACATAACCACAGGCTGTCCTTCCTGGCACCTCATTTTACATGTGACTGACTTTGAAGATTGTGTTTGTCCCTGATGTTTTCATCAGACATGGTTCAAACCTGTTCCTCTTGAGCCATAAGCTCTAGGAAGGAGCAGCAGTCCAGAGCTGTTTACTGACCCATGGTGTCTGAGCCCTTGAACCTTAATCATGACTCAGGAATCTTATGGGAAATTCAGGGTGCTTCTCTACATGGTACAGACAGACACTCACAGAGTCCGGGAATACCATTCACCGCCACCCAAATCCTTCCTGGGATACAGCCACCTGCCCAAAACTTCCTCTCCTGGGAGAAGGGGGAGGAGACCTTTAAAAGTTGAATGCTTCTCACAGTCACGCACCAGGTGTGGTGCCTTCCATCTTACTTCACTTGTTCCCACAGGACATCTGCTGTGGGAGGGATTGCTCTCACTGGCAGAGACTAAGCAGCTCGGATCACATAGCTGAACAGAAATAAGATTCCACTAGATCCTTGTAACCACATTCTGTGTCTGTGGACCTTGTGGATTAGTAGCTCAGACCAAAATATGTGCGCACGCACACACACACACGTTCTCTCTCTCACAGAGAAAGACAAACATACACACATGCACAGAGACAGACAGATAGACATAAACACACACACACAGACACACACACAGAGAATGAGACAGACACAGTCAGACACAGGCACACAGACACACACAGAGACAGACACACACACAAACACACACAGACACAGACAGAAAGATACAGACACAGACATACATACACACACACAGACACAGACATAGAAAGACACACACACACATACACACACACTCATGCCTCATGCAAAGCCCAAGCTGAGTACTTAATTAAACTTGTTGAGTGACTGAATAAATTAATGAATGATATCTTTTTAAGTTAACACTCATTTTGCCATAAGCACGTCTGTGTATCTGGTCATTCATCCACTTCCCATTAATTCGCATTCCAACACCTCTTCCAGACAGATAGGTATCCCTACTACACAACTGCTTTCCTGTGGGGTCCAGCAGATTTAGACTTTAATTGCATTCTTTTCCACCTACTCCTTGTCCTGTAAGTCACTTTTTGTTGCAAAATTACATGTAATAAAATACCTAAGCAAAACAACCAAGGGGGAAAGCTTTATTTTAGAGTGGTTTCAGAGGTTGGTCCATGGTCACTTGGCTCTCTTATTTTGCAACCTGTGGTGAGGCACAAACATCACTGTGGATGGGCATGAAGAAGAAAACATGCTTCCCTCGTGGCTGCTGGGAAGCAAAGACGGGAAAGAGGCAGCAACCAGGACAAGACAGAACCCTCAAGTCACGTCCCTAGGACCTACTTTTCCCAACTAGGACCAACAGGATCCATTCAGCTAGGAAGTCATTGATATACTGATCAGCTGATGAAGTTAGCACCATCCTGATTCTGCCTTTCAATAGTGTCACCAGCTGGGAACCAGTCGTCAACACAGGAGCCTTTTGGAAGACATGTTCCATGAAAGCTTTAACAACCCACTCAGACCCCACTATTCAGGTCAATGCTGACAGGATTGCTAACCTGGAGAATCTTCAAATCACTGAGCTGGAAATAGACTCTGAAATCAACAAAGGTGTGAGATGCAATCCTGATGCCGTTATTAACAGAGAGAGGAATGCCTTGTTCGTAGCCAGCTGTCACCAGCATCATCCATGCACTTAAGAGCCAGGGAAATTCTGAGAATAACTTCACCACCTCCCAGGAGCCCCATGCCCTTGCCATGAACATGTACCCTACTCACAGTCCACCATGTCAGTCTGTCTCCCATGGTTCCATGGGTTATCTGCTCTTTTATGTGGAGTTATTGATACAAGCAATATAGTGATTAAAATTACAGCTTTTCACCCAGTGTTCAGTAAGCCCAAAATTTTCACAACTCAAGTTTCAGCAAAAATTTGTCCTTCCCTTCAAAATAATGGAAAGTATAAAAACTCCAGTTTGATGAGCCACACATGGCTAGCAGGCTCTTGTATGGATGGAAACGTAAAATTGCTCAAATGAATCAGATGTCTTAGAACCTCTTAGGCTGCATCCCCAAGGCAGCTTCCAGATCACATGCCTTCCTTGAGGAAGTCAGGGCAGAAGCCTGGAAGCTCGACTGAAACAGAGACCAGGGAGGAACACTGCTTGCTCTCCCTTGTGTAAATGCTGATATAAATATATGGACAGTAGAAATTAACTAACAAAATGAGGGGCAAAGAAAAGCAGTCTTAGGTGCCCTGTGAGTTCTATAGGGCCACAGCTGAGTCCAAAGGACTGGTGTGTACTAAATTTGGAGCTTATTGTGGAAAAGAGAAGAGACGCAGTGGAAACCAAAGAGAGGACATTAGGGAGATGGTAAGCAGAGCAGACATCTCTCGTGAAGTGCTGCCAAAAGGGACTTCCAAGCTGAATTTTTGAGGCAGTATTTTCCTATGTAACCCAAGGTGGCCTTGAACCCCAGTCTGCCTCAGCCTTCCAAATGCTAAGATTATAAGTATGCAGCACCATGCCTGGGTATCAAACATTAAATATACTAGAGAACTTGTAACAGGGTAATACTGTTCATACAGATCTCTAAACAAGCACTAAACACTCTTAAAAGAAAACACTAAGCCATCATAAGGTCTCCCCAGTCTTCTAAGGAAGGTTTTCACAGGACTATATGCATAGTGCTTGAATATACTGTATTTTTTTCCTATGATTTTCAAAAATGTTCTTACATCTTCAGAAAAAAAAGTGATTTATGGAGATAAAACCTAGGTCCTTCTTAAAACTAGGACAGCATTTTCATTATTTCAGAACTGATGCGAGATCCCAAACATGTTTTCTGATGCTTGCCTGACTTGCTGTGTCTGCCATGTAGAGGGGGGCAAGTGACACCCCCAGCTCACGTGGATACTTTGAGAGCATCTAGACAAATGTTTTAAGGAAATGTAGTGTTAAATAAAAACAGGTGTATGATGACAAATAGCCCTCCCCACAGACCTGAGCAGCCACACTGTACTCAAGAAGTCCTAATGACTCAGGAAAGGGCAAATGACACCAAAATGATACCCAGACTGGGAATGTGGAGACCAGAGAAATCCTCTGAAGTCAGTTCCCCTTGGCAGCACATGCAAATGGACTGAAGATGAAGATGTGAGAAGCGTTGTCTCAGGACTGGCAGGAGGCTTGCTCCATTCTCCACATACCTTCCCTGGCTCTGGATAGGTATATCTGGAGATGGGTAGTGGTTTGCTGGTGAACTATTGACAGTGGCATATCCAAATGAAAAAGAAAGACACTAACTTGTGACATCTGCAATTTCCCTGGTGTAAACACTCCCACAATAGCTAAGTCACATTTACCAAGATGGTATCACCACCATTGTGTAACGTTTCCACCTTATAACAGAATAGACGTGAACATCTACAGAAGCCTGACTCTTTGAGGCAGGCGGTTCGTGTGGTTTGCAAGCACACTGCTGAAGCTTGCTTGCTGGCAGGGACCTTGAAACGCCATAGAGTTGTGGCAATGAAAATGGCTACAGCCGGTACCTCCACCATGAGGCTGGAAAGCTAAGGAATGGGC
>LOJH01041575.1:0-14186 GCA_001685095.1 Ellobius talpinus | reverse complement strand
CCTTGGTTGGTTTGGGGTTGATACTCCTTGGTTGGTTTGGGGTTGATACTCCTTGGTTGGTTTGGGGTTGATACTCCTTTTTCCATTTCCACCTGGTGCCCCCTCTGCAGTTTCCAGGAACTCAACTTAGCTCAGTCTATAAATTTCCATTAAGAATTATTAGGTGCCAGGCTGAAAGCTTAATGTCTATATTAAGATGCAGAGACAACCTGTGAGTATCTTATTAAAAAAGTGCAGATGTGAATGCAGGACTTAGATGGACTGGAGAGTCTGTCTGACTCTAAGGTAAGGCTCATGCTGCCAGTCCTGGGATACCGTTTTGAGTGGGAATGGAGGAAGATCAGAATAGAAGCAATTAAGATAATGAATAATGACAGCTGTTGTGCTAAAACAGCTAAACATGGCACAAAACATATAACAAAGCACTCGGGGAAGTGGAGGCAGGAAGATACTGAGTTGAAAGCCAGACTAGGTTATATAATAAAACTTTGCTTTAACAACAACACAAAGGAGGAAGGACTGGATGGAAAAGAGGAGTGTCTCACAAATCTATGTTATATGCCAATTGCCAGATCCATCCCCCAGGTTTCTCTTGACTCATTTCAGAATTCTGGTCTTGTTCGAAACTTTCTATCAACTCCCGCTTTAAAAACTTACCAGGAATCTACAGTAGCTAATGTTGGCAATGTCTGCTCTGCTATTTCACTCCCTTCAGCTCGGGTTTTCTTTGTTTCATTTGGACCTGTACAGAATTTCTCGATTTGGCTTCTAATAATTCCTTCTTGCTCTTTAGTCGCCCCTCAGAAAGCTCAAGTTTCCCAGCAGGCAATTCTGAACTTTATGTTCTCATCGTTATAACATCGTTATGAAGTATCAAAACCTTTATGTGTAAACATACACAGCTACATGATAACTCTTTGTACATGGTAATCACAGATAACACTGTGGGAAAGCTAACAGATGCCAAGCACTTCACTCTCATAAAAGCCTGTGATACAGATGTGGCCTCCATCATCCCTGTAGATGATCAGAAACAGATCTAGGAATCTGACTGCCTTGTCCGGCTGTAGCCAGGATTTTAATGTAGACGTAGGTCTTCCAAGAACCGTACCTATTAAGATGAGTATGGTGAGGCCAAGTGTGTATGCTATCCACTCCTACCACATGGACACTTCCTTAGAATGTGAAAGAGTCAGGCGTTTTCTCTGCTGCCTGTGAGAGAAAGGATACCAGGAGGGGACTTAGGTCTAACAATCACACTCTCAAACCTTCTTCCCTGGCTGTGCCTGCAGCTTATTTCCCCCAAAGGGTCTCTTAAGCTCTTAATTTCAGCTCAGCCTTATTTTGGTGAGAGTCTTGTCTGTTTGATGCCTTCGATTCTGATCAAGTATCTCAGTCAAGTGTCTCGAAATTCAAATACAAATTTTGGTTTTATAAAATCATCTGGGTTTAGCAGTAAATCTAATCTCAGTGGAGAATTGTATCATATCGGGTTCCTTTTATGCTGTCACTATAATTGAATTGCCTTTTCACCAAAAGGATTATTTTGAAGTCATAAAAAACTTCTTAAAAAAATAAATGACAATGAAAGCCCAAAGGACATTCAATATGAAACCAAATTATTATGGCATTAAAGGATCTAAGTTAAATCCATGGAGGCGAGAAAATTCAAAGGAAGGTTTTAGGAGTAAAATTCCTTTAGTTGCACGTCTCACTGTGTGAGCAGGATGCCTCCTTAAACATATAGGGAGTGCAGGCAATTAAATTATTTAGCTGAGAACAACTCTCATGGGCCCCGAGACCAGCAAAGTAACTCAAACTATGGTTAATAAGAGCAAGGTCATAAGGGGATGATTGATGCCTTTCATCATTCTTGTTCTCAAATTTTTCTTTGTGCTTGGCAGTTTCTTCGGCACAGTTCCTGGGAGCTATCTTCTCCCCATCAAAATAATACCACAGAAAATGAGAGTTCATTTCAAGTGCTGTAACCATCACTCCGTGTCACCTGTCTACCTCCCAAGCACCACATCGCTGTTCCCCAGACTCTGTCCCCTCATCTTCCTTTCCCATTAGTGCATTCAAACAAAAGCCCTCTTTCTTCATGCTTTCCAGTTGGCCCTATGAAACCTAAGACACAAGTGCATTTCTTACCTGCTTGGCTTCACGCCTCTTGGGATGGTGCATATCTGTTTTCAGCACACATGTGCAAGCAAGCCATAAGAGGTGGCTGTTCCCTGTCTCATCCCATAATTGCATAGGCCTTGGATTCATGTGTAGTGAATTAATTTCATTAATCCTGAAAACTAATGCTTTCTATGTCTACCTTTTTATATATAGGTATTTTATATAAAGGTAAAAAATAAATCTAAGAATCATGTCCATTAGTAAGGGGTAACTGCTCTCTGTACATTATAATTACTCCTTTAAGCACCCCAGGTTCTCTTTCTAAGGCAACTTGGTAGTATCCCTGCCTCATGTAGCGTTGATGAGTGATACAGGTATTTACCCAGACTTGGGGACACCTCCTTCTTTTCCCTACAGGTTTAGCAACATTTTTGGTTCAATCGTGGAGACAACCTTGTGATTCAAAGCATCAGACCCATTTCCCCCACTCTTTCCTGTAGAATTAAAATGTTCTGATGTTTGATAATGTCGCTTGTATGGTTTCAATTCAGTATATTAACCTGTCCTATCTAGCTATTATCTGTGCTGCAGAAATATCTTGGAGTGTAGGAAGCCCATTAGGTTCTGTCTTTTAATATTAAGTCTATCTACATTAACAGGAATGTGCTGATCAATCTTGGTTAAGCAGAGCCTTGAGCTCTGCACCCTTTCCTCTGCTGTATTTTAGCTTGATCAAATGAGGTAATGTGCTGCAGTTCTGCTTTGTGTCACAAGATGGCACTATAAGTTTCTGTATTTAATAGCAAGAAGGGAATTCCAATAGCATTTTCAAATTTATAGTTTAAATTACATAAATTGTAGTTGAATATTAAAGGGAATATAATAGCACAGAACTATACGATGATCTAATTTTCTTTAAGACATTTTAACTCCCTTTTAAAAAGTAATAAGTGAAAATCAGAATGAACTCGGGAAATTGTATTTTTATTATTTCTCCTTTGGTTTTTTAATATGTATTAAATCAAGAAAACCCTTTCTCCTTTAGAATAACATGACATGGTATTTCCCCTTGTGCAAACATGACAGGCTTCTGTTTGGTTTCTACTTTCTTGATTTAGCTTTTTGAATAATTAATAATTAGTGATAATAATGATAAGCCTGGAGAAGAAACAGTTCCTTGTTACTAATATAGAAAGAGTCAGAATTTCTGGGCTGGGAGAAGAAAGCAGAGCACAGAGCCCAAGCTCAAGAACATGATTTTCTAAGGAGCAGACATTTTTCAAAAGAAGATAGGAATGACAGAAATGATAGAGGCAAGAAGAGGAGAAGCAAAGGGAATGCATAATTACGGAAATTCTTCCATGTCCAGACATTGAGATATGCATTCCAAGGAGCTTTGTGGAATGAACAGTAATCATTAATACTTAGTTTTTGTCCGTGTTAGACATGAGGTTAGAGTATTCTCAGAAAGCTGAAAGTACCGCACCAAATTCTCACAGCAAGTGCTGTGAAGGGTCTGCTGTGATTACCATGTACTGTGTGGAAGAAACAGACACGAGACAGTGCCTTACATCCATTTGTGTGGTCCTTCCAAAAGCGATTATGGTATAGCTACTACTTGGTGTGAGCATTTAAGTGTTGGGATCTGGACACAAAATTTGCTCAGACCAAAGCCCAAGACTCCTTCACATAATTATAGAACTGGAAAGAATCAATTTCTCAGATAAGCCTAACAGGCAATTACACAGTAAAAAAGGAAAAAAAAGTCACTATAAAATTAGTAAGCAAATTGACATGCCACTGAAAATAGCATTAGTCTTTTGCTCTTTGTGCTTTCCATAAGGTTTACTTAACGCTTTTCTATCTAAGATTTAATTCGGCCAAAATATGATGTATGCTTTAATTATACAGTAGTTCAGCAGTCATTTCTTGAATACCTCATCTGAATCAGAGTAAAAAATGCTTTTGTAATGAAGACAGGGAAGGTCTGAAGAGACTTTCAGTTTGGATGACAAGCAGAGCACGCGGGGCAAGCAAACTCTGCACCCCTCCATCAAGGAAGCATCCAACCCTCGCCAGAACATTTTAAATCATGTTGATGGTATATAGCCAAATTCAACATTAGAAAACTCTCCAGGTTACAGAGATAAGGAAGTCTCAGAGCAAAAAGGGATTAAAGCTGCAGTGCCCAGGAGGACTACATCATAATCAGGTCTTTAACAGCTGCAGCGATAAAACTCAAGGTGGAGAGGCTCAGCCCAGGGAGGACTTGATTTGCAGACTCTAGTGAGAAATCGGGCTTTCCCTGTCACGAGGCCAGTGAATCTAAATAGACCAGAGCCCCAGAGATGAGCTTCTACTTGGAGGTGTGGGCAGAAGAGTCTGCATAAAGAGGTCAAATGTGTACTCAGGTGAAAAGACTGAGATTTCCACTCCCCGAGTGACACAGACCTCAAACGGGACCATGGATCATTGGGTATGGCATCTACTGTGCAAGTACTAGGGCTGGAGTTCAGATCCACAGAAACCACATAAGGCTAGGTGGGCATGGTGCTCCACTGCAATTCAAGGACAATAAGGCAGAGGTGGGGGCTCTCTGGAGCTAGCTGGCTAGGTAGACTAGCCATATTGCTGAACTCCTACTATTTATTATATGCTAAGACAACCAACCAAAGAAAGAAATAAAAAAGAAAACATGATAGTTGGTTTAGAAGATCCTTAAAGACTTTTGAGAACACCCCTAGGGGAGGTTACGGGGCATCACATTATAGACGATGGACTCAGAAATGAAATTACTGAGATTTAGTATCAAATAAGAGAGCAAAGAAAAAGGAGACTTTATAACTATGATAATGGAGTCAGCTGTAGAGACTTGGATATAAACACGTTTAAGATGTTCAAGGAGATGGGATGTTTTTTAAGCCAGTAGAATATTAAAACTGATGGAAACTGAGACATTTGCAAACTATAGAAAAAAAAAACAAATAGGGTCAGTAGGAAAATAAAATTCTAAATAGATTTGCCAAACAATGGTTTTGATGCAGAAGAAGTGGAACATTAACTCTTAGAAATAACTCAGGATGCAACACAGAGAAATAAGAAAACATGAAAGAGAGGTGGAAGAGGAGATGAACAGGCTTGGATGTGTCTTCAGATTTTAGATTAGTCTTCAAAATGGTCTAGAGCTTTCAAGAAATATATGAAGACAACAGACCTCAAGCTAAAGAAGCATCCATTGTTACTGAACAGGGTCTAAAAATAAAGCCTTCCTAGGCACGTCGTGCCTGACATTGCTAGATAACATAATCACATTTAAGAATCATGAGAAAATCTTGCAAGTGCCAAAGACAAGACAGAGTAATTTCCAATGTGGGTGAGTAGTTGGAGAAAGCAGCCTTCATTACCAAGAGACGTGTTTTTAAATTTCAAAAGTACTAAGTTTCTTGGTACAATGATGGATAGTTTTCTTTCAGATAAAGAGAGTTTTATATTTGCTTATAAGAGTTTAAGAAAAAGCTTTAGCTGACCAACGTTTCCCTTTGGTTAAACATGCTTTTCTTTTGAATCGAGATGTTGCCTGACATGGAGGTGAAAACTGGGGAGCATAGAAAAGCCCACTTCGATGTAGTTGTGTCTGTGACAGGCCAGGGAGTGGGATATACTTCTCTTTTAGAAGAAAAGGGAACAGATTTTAAAAATAACCTTTGTTTGGCGGAGGGGCCAGCTGGTGCGGTGGTACAGACCTGGAATCCAGCATCCTGGAGTGAAGACAGGAGGATCAGAAATTGGGGCTACACAGCGTATTGGTGCCAGCCTGGACCACATGAGACCCAGTGTCCAAACAAAAAGCAACAGAAAGAAGTAGGGTGATGGAGGAGAAATTTCAGATGACGCTGTTAACAAAGGCTTTCCACTATCGTTTTATGTACAGCTTTAAACCCAGAACATTGATTTTTCTCCAGCTCCACACCTGTCCTCTGGGCAGGAGGAAGTCAGAAGTGAAACTTTCGTGTTTTGACTGAAGGAGAGCCCGTCTTCCTTGTCTAAGTCTATGCTGTGGACCGCAGGGACTTGAGTACCTCTGGTCTGTGCTCACTAACCTCCCGCAAATCTACTCATAACTTCCCCGTATTTTTGAAGGAGCGACTCCACTTTACTGCAGGGCTAATTGCTTTTCTTCTCCAGCCTTGCCAAAACCACTATCTGCATAGAGCTTTCTGACACAGGTCACCTCACTCTCCTCGCCCATCCTCATATCACGTAGGCTCTTGAACAAGGATAGCTGAGGCATAAGGGTAGCTTTATTCGAATGATGCTCACTTTCATTCCCTAGTCATTCAAATAGAAGCAATGCGATCTACAGGATATAAACAACGCTCTGCGATCAATCAGCCACATTAAAATCAGTTCCAGTCATGAAAACTCACACTGTGCTGTGCAGCTTGCGCTCCTGAGCTCCTGAATTGTTTTCAGTGAGTCCTCGTCAAGTGATGTGCAAAAATGCAGGGACTTAGAGGAAAACATGACATTTTTGTGGGGTCACGGAAGATGCCGGAGATCAAAGACTATCTTCAAAGATTGAATGGAGAGGCTGGAGAGATCATTTCGGTGGTTAAGAGCACTTGCTGCCTTTCCAGAGGACCAGAGCTCAGTTTCTAGTACCCATATCAGGCAGCTCGCCATTGCCTATAACTCCAGACCCAAGAGGTCTAATACCCTCTTTTGGCCTTTGTGGGCACCTACCTACATACATGTGTGCATACACACATGTACTCTCACCCATCTCCACACCCTCACAGGAATAGAAATCCTAAAGGCTCAGTTGAAAAGCTAAGATATAGGGATATAGGGCAAGATACTGAGGTAGAGGAATGAGTCAGCCCACAACAGTTAAGATCTTGCTTGCCTATGGAACAGGATGGAACATGAAGACACACAGACCCGGAAAGTTTGTTTATGAATGATCTATGCAGTTCTAGTTTGACTGTGAAATGTCCCCCAAATGCTTGATCCCTTCATGGTGGCATCACTTGGGAAGGTTGTGGATGTTTAGGAGGGGAAGTCTCACTGGGGGAAGTGGGTTACTGGGAAGTACTTGATGCCTTAAGGCTCACCTTTACTTCCTGTCTTATGCCATGCTTTCTGAGAGCACGTGCCAGCTTCCTGCTCCTACCGTGGTGACTGCCCTGCCTCCTGCAGTGCCTTCCCAACCAGGATGGACTGTATACCTTTGATACTGCACACCAAAATAAACCCCTTTCCCTTTAAGTTACTTTGTTGGGAGTATTTTAGGACATCAACAACAGCAACAAAGTAACTAAAATATATTATATATAAGGGGTATAGATTTTGTAAATTAAAAAAAATCAGAAGTGAACGGATGATATGGCATAGTATCTGCAACCAAGCCTAAGGACCTAAGTTTGATCTCTGAGACCTACATGGTAAAAGGAGATAAGCGACTCTCAGAAGCTGACCTTTGATCTCTGTGCTTGTGTTGGTTCGCGCACACACACACACACACACACACACACATGCACATGCACACACACACGTAGGCATGGGCACAACACACACTAAACATATAAATATAATTATATTCTAAAAAGAAGATCACCTCAGAAGAGACAAATCACACATGCTGGTGAGCACACAGAGTGGGCCCTCTTATACACTAGAGGTAGAAATATACATAAGTATAGCCATTATTAAAAAGAAAACAGAGAGATCTCAAAAACATAGAGACAAAACTACCATATGATCCATCAGTTCCATAACTAGGGATGCATCCATAAGAATTGAAATCAATGTGTCAAAGACATGAGTGTACTTACGTACCTAATAAAGTACTATTTAAAGGAACCAAAGGACAGAGCTAACCACAGTGTCTCTCTACGGACCGGAGGACAAAGAAAATGTGATATATATGCACAGTGAAATAAAATCCAGCCATAAAACGAGTGAAATTCCATCACTTGCAACAGAATGGATGGGACTGGGTGATAAAGCGTGAAGCAAAGAAGACAGATACAGAAAGACAAACGCCACATGTGCCGGGGTGCTTGTGCACACATACATGTGTGTTGGCAAAGCTGGATACCTAACTCAGGGCCTTCCACATGCTACACAAGTGCTCTTCCACTGAGCTACATCCCCTGATAACTTCTAAAATGAAAAATGAAATCATTATCTCATTCTCATAAACATTGAACAGTTCCTGGGTGGGTGTTCTGCAATCGAAGTGTTTTTCCTCTGTCTTCCCTTTTCCCTTTCAGGGAGGTATTCTCTATCCTCTGAGAGTTTGTTTCCACATTCTGTCTTATATTCCATTAGGATGGTCCTTAGATTGTCCTACTGGGACTGCCCGCCCACACTGCTAACCACCACATGGGTGTCTGACTCACTGACCTAGTCAGGATTACCTTGGCTGTCATGAAATACTATAACCAAAAGCAAGTTGGAGAGGAAATGATTTATTTGGTTTACACTTCCACATCACTGTTCATCATAGAAGGAAGTCAGGACAGGAATTCAGACAGGGCAGGAACCTGGAGGCAGGAGCTGATGTAGAGGCCATGGAGGGATGCTGCTTACAGACTTGCTCTTCATGGCTTGCTCAGGCTGCTTTCTTATAGAACTAAGGACCACCAGACCAGCAATGGCTCCACCTACGGTAGGCTGGACCCTCCCCCATCAATCACTAATTAAGAAAATGCTCTACAGTCAGATCTTTTTCTCAACTGACGTTCCCTTCTTTCCATGACTCTAACTTGTGTCAAGCTGACATAGAACCAGCCTGCGCACCCACTTTCTACCAGTAGATTGATGGTGTCTTTCTGAGGTCACCATGTATGTTCATCTCTCCATCACATGAGCATGTGCAAATTTCTCTACTGGAGCCCTAGCAAGGCAAAGGAGCAATTCCTAGCTAGCTAAGTTATTATGCAACCATTGAAAGGAAAGGGCAGAGACTTCTGCTTTCACAGGCTCTTTGGTTCTTTCCATTTGGAACAGCACTCTTGCCTCCTGTGAACACTCCACATCTTTGCACAGTAAGAGACCCAATTTCCTGGAGCTTTTCCTCTCCCCAGCACACAATACACCAAATATAAATTGCTATCAGGTGATTAGGATTAGGTTCTATTTCCGTGTGCAAAACTGTATATAGACTTTCTATTCTAAGCTCTCGTTCTATTTTTCAGTCATTTCTTCACCTGTAACGAGCAGATAATAATAATAGCAGCTTCACAGAGTGGCTGGGAAAATTATGTATATGCTTGTGGTTTATAATAGTGACAGACACACAGAAATTGCAACAGAGGAGTTTGGGGGTCTCATTTTTTTTGACGAATGTATCTACATAAGATAGATAGGTCTTTCAATGACAACTACTACTTTTTAATACAGAATGATCAAGTCCTGGGCCAGGCTGTTAGTGTGTCTAAACAAATGAATAAGTAAATATTAATTGGTTCAAATAGCACTGTTCCAAGAAAAAAATAAAATCATAGAGGGAAAATCTTAGAAAATTCTAGAAAAGATCATTAGATTATTATTTAAAGTAGCATGAAAATAAAATAATGAAATAAGAGAATGGGGAACAAAAGAAAGAAAAAATGGAAAGAAAGACATACTGTGGGAGAATGAAGGGAGAAAAAAACAAGCTATTCGTGCCATTAAGCGAGCCTCAGAGTTAATGAATTTAGTGTCCTGTGGATTGAGGCCAGAAGAAAATGAACAGTTTAGGTAACATCCAGGCCTCGCTGGCCGCAGCAGTCCAGGCAATTGCCAAGGCAATCTCAGCTATTTGTGACATTCAGAGAGGGTACTGGGAAATGCTTTTTATTAAGCAGCTGAGACAATAGCAGAATGCCATCAAATGGCAGAGGTGAGGAGCAGAGCACGCCCAAGCCCAGCAGAAACAGTGGCAATACAAATAAGGGGACACATAGTTTGCTGCACTCAATGCAGCCCGATGATAAACAAGGTCTAAGAATCGTGGGCCAATAGGGAAGCGATGGGGAAGCAGAGGCCCTGGGCTTTACAGCCGCTACAACGGTGTCACGTGGCTTTCGGTGGCAAAAAACCTAGCTCTGCGTCTTGACCATATGTCATTGGACAAGTTACTTACCTACTCAGAGCCACGGCCTTGTCACCTGACAAAGAGTGGTGGTCTTGCAGAAGCGTTCTAATTCAGTGGCATGATTCATTGTCCTTGCCTGACTTATAGTTAGAGGCTCCATTAATTTTAGAGCTGTCTCCCAAACTTCTTTTATGGAAGAATTAGAATTTTTAAAATTTGGAAAGTGTGAAACTGGAGGGAGGATTTAAATGATGACTGCTGTGTTTAGTATTTTTAAACACACAAAAGTGGAAAATACCTGAAAACCTCCTGAAGTCTCTGCTCTTTGTGCAGAGAGAGACATATCTTTGTGGTGTTTACATGGGAAGGTGAGCATGCTTCTGGAAAGAACTCACCAGTGCTCACACAAACACCCTAATGAATCACACTAGTTTGTGAAAAGTATGTAATTCTCTGTGCTGTACTTAGCAGTATATTGATGATAACTGTAGAGTGTGCCAGGCATCACGCTGAGACTATGTAGAAGTCTAGCTTGAACTGAGATTTCCTAGTCTACTTCTTTATCTGACACCAGACCTTAAGAGAGCATCATGCTCACAACCCAAACACAAGAAACAAAGTTCCCTTGATTCCTTGTATCTCCAGGCCATATCCAAACTCAACTTTAAGTGTTTTTCATTTCACTTCCAAACTCCTTCCCATTATTTCACATTTTTATCCATTTTTCCAGCCGTTCTCATCGCCAGCCTGTAGCAGTACAATCACCTTCGACTCTGGGGTCCATTCCTGGTTCATCACCACACAGCCAAGACACTCATGTTTTGGGAACAAATTAGAGTATGCCACTGAACCAAAAACCAGTACACACTAAGACTAAAACCCCAGTCTTCCAGTTGACAAATCCACTGATGATCTGACCCTTAGCCCTTCCTCATCTCATAACCCTTCCAACCCAGCTCACCTAACTTTGACTGTTTCTAGAACATTCTGTGCTTCTTCAAACAGATTATTTTTCCTGATATTCTATTTGTCTGGAAAGATCTCTGCCAGATTCGGACACAAATGAACTGCTCTTCCTCTAGGTCTCCAACAAGCGTTTTCTGAACATCCATTATAAACAAGCCCTGGTTCTTATTTTCCATCCTATCACAATCTGTAATTATTTATTGATTCATTGCTTTGGCTTTTACTTATCTGCTTCTCCCACTAAAACAGAGGCTGTTTCAGAGAAGAGATTGGGTTTGTCTTATCAGGTAGCTAACCCTTTGCATCCGAGTCTCGCCTGGCACACGGTGGATATTCAATAACTATATACATAACCTTATGAATAGCTTTTAGTTTATGTCCTGTGCTTCTCTTTCTAATTCATGTGGGGGCATACACATTTATACATATACTATGTAATTTTTTTAGAGAATGCCCTTCAGAGACTGTTATCAAAAGTTTTTCTTCCTTTAACTTTTCCCATCACTTTTTAAATATTTGCATTTTGTTGTTTCCGTAGCTATTCAAGCCAAACGTGAAAATTACTCTCTCCCACAGTAATTAGCTCCTTCTGGGAAAACTTCTGCAAAACATTCTTTGTGGTCCTGCCCAAACTGAGCTCTGGTCTTATGTTAATTTTCAAAAATTTGTATCGCTTACATACATCTCAAACCGGAAAAAAATACTGATTGACAGCCCAAAACCCATGTCCCTCTCTTGGAGTGGGAACTGATCCAGGGATTAGAAAACCACAACACAGGCTAAGGAATCCAACTGGCTGCTATGGAGTTGGAGGCCTCAGGAACAGCAGGCCAGATGGTTTAAGCATGCTTCTATACTAACAGCTTAGCACGAAGGAGAACTGAACTCCCTTACTCCCTTGCTAGGAACCAAGCTTCAAATGGTCTTAGAGGTGGGAATTAAGGTAATGAAAACCAGGTGAATAAGTACCAGTTTTCTTGTTAAAAATGTAGATGGTACTGCCATGTGCAGCTGTTATGGCGCGGATGAAGATAGTGGAAATATATTTTTCTGATTTTCCTATTCTGAAATCTACTTTTCACTAAAAGTATTAAGTAGTGGAATAAATAAAAGGGTACGATAACGATTAATTATTAAAAATTATATTATCATTTGTATTAGTTTCCTCTTTCTGTGTATCAAATTGCCCCCAAAATGTGATATCTTAAAACAACAGAACCTGGGCAAGACCTAATTGGGTCTTCTGCTCACAGTCTCACAGTCTAACCCAAAGTGTCAGTTTGTCTGCAGAGATCCCAAGGTCCAGGCTGGGGAAGGTCCCTTGGGTGCTCACTCGTGGACTGGCTGGCGGTATTCAGTTCAATGTGGCATGCTGGCCTCTGTTCCTGGCATGGCAGCCTCCTCCTAGGGCAACCCTAACATGGCAGCTTGCTTCACTAGAGCAAGTGAACAAGAAGGCAAGGAGAATGCCAGCCTAGTGAAAATGCTATTAACACTAAAGTTTCTGTTGTATAATCTGATCTCTGTGTGGCAGGCCATTAACCTTTGCTGGGTTCAGTTTCTTAGAACTGTGGGTAGAATGTGGGAAGGTCCACCGCACATACATGGGATGGGATTCCATGTAGAAATGGATTCTAAGAGGTAAGAGTCATTGTGAGACGCTTTAGAAGCCATCTAACACAATATTATTACTCCAGGTATGTCATGCTATACTGCAGAGCACAAATATTTGAAAAGAGATGATGTCGAATCCCAAGGACATTTATTCATTAGCTACATATGGTGGTTAGCTATGGTTGTCCACTAGATTGAGCCTAAGACCAACTAAGAAACATGCCTACAGAAGTGTCTGTGAGAGTATTTTATGGAAAGATTAAGGGGGAAGACCCCTCTCCCCCAAGAGAGCCATCCCTTCCAGTAGTAGCTTAAATATGTAGATATCTAAAGGGAATTTTGCTTTTGGCCTACCCACTTTTGCTCCTTATTGGTAAGAGCATCTGCTTTGTGGCTATCTCTACTGCTGACATAGGAGCCCAGCTTCTTCTTCCTTATAACTTAGACTAAAGACGAGTAGCCATTCAAGAATCCTCTAGGTCTTCAGTGCCACAACATGCTGCGGAGGCATTAAGCCTCATGGATTGAGCAGGTAGTGGGATCCCAACTCCTCCAGTGTGCTGACAGTCATTGTTGGACTCGCCCTTCTGTATCATCTAACCAATCTAATAAATCCCCTTCATAATTTGATTGTTTCTGTTTCCCTAGAGATCCCTAATGCCCAATGTGCTTGGGCCAGTCACTTAACCCTTTTAAATGTCCATTTCTTAATGTCTAAAATTCGTACCTGTAGATTTAGAGGGAGAATTAAATAAGACTAAACATGGACTAAAAACTTGGACTAAAACTTGGACTAAAGCATAAATTCTAGTAGTAAATGTCTGTACTTGTAGCAACTTGAGCCTTTATTCAATACTCTATCTGACTTTTTTTCTGACCCTTTTTTAAAAATATCACAGTTTATTTTTATTTTTATATTTATTTATTTTTAAATGTATTTTTTAAAAAATAAAACTGTTTTTTCTCACTTTACACACCAAATCCATTTCCCACTCCCTCCCTTCCTTCTGCTCTCTTCACCTTCCCCCTCCTACCCCCCCTTCCATCCCCCATCGACTCCTTAGAGCGGTAAGGCTTCCCATGGGGAGTAAAAAAAGTCTAGCACATTGCTATGAGGCACCTCCAAGGCCCTCCCTCCTATATCCAGGCTGAGAAAGGTATCTCTCCAGAGATAATGGGTTCCAAAAAGCTAGAACAAGCAGTAGGGATAAATCCTGGTCTCACTGCCAGTGGCTCCACAGTCTACTATAGCCATACAATTGTCACCCACATTCAGAGAGTCTAGTTTGGTCCTATGCAGGTTCCCTCACCGTCAGGCTGGAGTTGGAAGGCTTCCATTAGCTGGGGTAAGCTGTTTCAGTGGGTGTCCCCATCATGGTCTTGACCTCTTTGCTCATAT
>LOJH01041574.1:0-14368 GCA_001685095.1 Ellobius talpinus | reverse complement strand
TTGAATTACTTGACAAGATTATATGTAACAGCTATTAAAACTGAACTGTAAGCCAAACATGTCGGTTTCCAGTTGTAATTATGGCATTGAGGAGGCTGAGGTGAGAGGGTTACCAAGAATTGAGGACAGACAACTTCAGAGTAAGCCTCGGCTAGAGTATGATTCTGCATGAAAAAACATCTACAACAGAAAACCAAAACAATTGAATTCTGTGTGCCAGAAAGCTATATGAAAGATGAACCTCCTTAGGCAGAGACTTGTGAAATATAAAAGGGCCTAAACTCAACTTCTAGAGATACAAAGTATCTCTGAGCAGCCCTCAGCTGGTGGAAGGAAGAAACCACAGCCAAGGGATTAAATCAATTTTTAGTAATATTGGTCAAAGATTGTAGAAAATTATTAGACTTCCTGGTACAAATTATATGAAGAAAACTATAATATTCAAATAAACTGAATCAATTGTGGTGATTTCAATAGGTTGTCCCTGATGCTCTTTGGCGTTTGAACAGTTGGTTGCCAGTCTTTGACGCTGTTTGGGAAGGCTTAGGTGGAGTGACCTTACTAGAGTAACTGTGGTACTGGGTCAGGTTTTGAGACTTCAAAGAGTCCCATGATTCCTATTATAACTTTTGCTTCGTGTTTATGGTTTAATACCTGTGCTCTCAGCTCATTGTACAGCAGTCATGCCTGCCTGCTGTCTTGGCATCTTAGTGGTGATGGACTCTAAGCTGCCTTGCTTATGATGTTTTGTCAGAGCAATAGGAAATCATTTAATACACCAGTGAGAAGAAAAACTTCTAAAAATGAGAAACACATATGGTCAGAAGAACAAAGAATGATTACATACATCTAATGATTACATAGAGATAAAAAGATAAAGTAGTTACATTTAAAAATGCTGAATGAAAAAGCAATTATCAACAAAGAATTCTACACAATGTTAAAATTATCTGAACAATGATAAAAATAGAAAGCTTATGACAAAAGCTTCAACAAGAAGTAGTGGCATTATCCAGCAGTTTCACACCTGTATAAACATCAGAAGACAGAAGCTAACTAATTTATTAGATAGATATAAGTCATCAGAGGACAAGACCTTGATGTTTCTAAGATGGGTTCAATGGAAGTTATTTTGTGAAGTCAGCCAGGTACATAAAGACCAGTGCTGCTTGATGTCACTCACATGTGTGATGTAAAATTTCAGAGTTGGGTAGTGGCTATGAGAAGCTGGGGGCAGTAGGGGCGGGATGCATCTATGGGTTCTGAGTTGTAGTTAGATAAGAGTAACAAATTTTGGCTTTCCTTCTTGCACTTTATTTAGGCAAATGATAGTTATTTTTAGGTCAATCTGACCACAATAGACAGCTCTCTAGCTTTTCTTGGAATGTTACAGTGTAGGACTTTGTGTGTGTATGCATGTGTGTGTGTGTTTGTGCCTGTCTGTGTGGTATGTATGTTTAATAGTCGAATAGTTGTTTGTTGGATACAGAATCTTACTCTGTTATAACCTATGGATAATGTGTTATACATTTTACAAATGCCAGTTAACAAGATTTTAAATGGTTTTTGAACCATAAATGGGTTTTAAATATTCAAGGAAATAATTATGTTCACCCAAATTTGAACATTATGCAATATTTCTTATATTGAGAGATTGCATAATATTACCTGAATAAGCACCAGTTTTCTGTATGATTAAGTAAATTAAAGCTTAAAAAAGTATTTTAGGACATACACAACATGAACAGCTCATCACCAGCAGAATTATGCTACACTTGAAGAAATGCGAAGAAAGTCTCCTGGTTAGTGGGATTTGCGTAGAAGAATATAAGAAAGCAAAAATAGCAACTCACTTAAAAAAGCATAATTTTTCTACAAATATCAAGGTGTGCAGTAAAGTTTAGTCATCCTAGAATCCTAGCTTTGGCACCATTGTAAGATGTTTCTAGAAGCTCTGTGAGCACTTTGCAGCTTGTGTCATTTTTACCTTCTAACTGTGCTGCACCTCTAGTACACAGCCGTGTACTAGGCTTCCTGCCTGGTTTTACAGTGAGAGAAGTCCTGCTGTGGACACCGCCAAACATGTCGGTGTTGGAGGACAACTGGTGGAAGCCAATAAGGGATATGTCTGTTTGCCTGCATGGCCAGGTTTCAAATCTAAAGCCTGGGTTTGATTCTTTCTCCATCTTCTAAGCAGGAGGTCTCTCCCTCCTCGGGGTTTAGTGGTATGAGCAAGACAGACAACTCGTTGCCTCTGTCAATATGCCATTTTTGGCTGTTAGACTAAAATTTGGTACTGTTATCCTTGCCCTGATTTCTTTAGCTTTTGTGGATATGGTGAATAAAGAATTGTTCAGTTTGATATGCCTGTGCAAGGAGAGAGGATTTTAGCTGCCAGCCTACTTCACCTCCATACTTTAATGATTTGTGAATTAGGGATAATTCAAGTGCCGCATTCTCAGTATCTGTATTTTGCTGTCCTTTGTAGGTAGTGTTATGATTTATTTTATTTATTTTGGGGAACAGGTGACTCTGAATCTCATTTGAATGCTCAGCTTGGTCGCTAACTCCTGTCAGAAGCTATTCTTCTTCAATTTTTCAAGTAGGTTGGAGAACAATCATATAGTACCAATATTACACCTAGCAAAATCATTTTCTGTGTGCATGCATCTAGTGCCAAGAACCAAGCTCTCTACTACTGACCTATACTCTCCTCTCTTGCTTTATTTAGGCAAATGATAAAGTTATTTTCAGGTCAATTTGATCATAATAGACTGATCTTTAGCTTTGCTTGGAATGCTAAAGAATAGGGCTTTGTATATATGTATGTGTTTGTGTGTGTATGCCTTTCTGTCTGTCTGCCTGCCTGTCTGTGTGACTGTCTGTCTGTCTCTCAGTGTGTATGTACTGTGTGTGTGTGTTTGGTGGTTGAATGGTTTGTTGTCTGAGACAGGAACTAGGCTGCTCTTCATCTTGAAGCTATCCTCTTTTTGTCAGCCTCCCCAAGGCTGGGATTGGGATATTGTATCACCACACCTATCTTAGTAGTGTCTCCAGACACTACTGACTGCAGAAATGTGTCTGCCCTGCTGCTCCTCACACCTTGAGTCTTCTGCCGATTATCCTAACAGCCCTGTTTCTAACCGGGTGATCATAGAAATGTCTCATCTGTTAAAAAGTGCACACAACTCATCTCAACTGGCTTCTAAGAACTGTTCAGTTTGTCATTCACAAGTCTGGCAGTGGAACTTCATTCAGTACGCAGAGCTGAATGATTAGCAATGATTCAAGGCAGTTTTAAGATCTTTGGCTGCATAGCTCTTTCTGTTGGATGTCTGTCTCACAACTTTAAGTTGCTTTCGCTTCTTTGAACTCCAGTCTCCAACTTCTCAACACAACAAGGCCTCTGAATTCCCTCTTAGTGCTCATAGTCTCCAAATTGCCTCCAGGCAGAAAGCTAAGGTGCTGTCTGCTCTCAGTTCTTATAGGAATGATTTAAAGTATAGTTGGAACACTTTTATGACTCTCTGAAGTTGAAGTTTATTCTGAATTTGTTTCTTTGTCAGGGCCATCGAAAGAAGACTAAGTAGATCATTTTTGTTTGAATAATAAACATATCCTTCACCATTAACTAAATCTTTTGAGAATACTCTATCTACTTTTCATTTTCTTGAATGTTTCATAGTCTAATAACAGTTATCCTTGGCCATCTGAATATGCAGAATTTGTATCTTTCGAGTCAAATTCCTTCATGTTGGAAATATTTTTTGTAAAATTTGCGTCTGAGGCTGAAACCTGATGAGAAGCCTGAAACAGGAGTTTGATCCTGTAAACACATGTGGAAAAGGAGAAGCAACTCCCAATTTTTCTCTGATGGCCACGTGTGCTCCATAGCATGCAACTGCGCACACGCATGCGCGTGCGCATACACACACACACACACACCACAGGTAGATATAATATAAAAGTTTTTTAAAGTACACTTGTATTTGTATTTGTATTGAACATATGCAGACTTCTTTCTTATTATTATCTTAAATAATAGAGTACAAGAACTTTGTACAGCAATTACTTTATTGTAAGCATTATATTTATTTTTTAGATGGTTTCAAATACATAGGTTTCAAATACATATAATACATATATAAAGTACTTAAACATCACAGACTTTGTTAAACACAAGGGGTAAATGTGTTATCTATTAACAGTGAGGGAAATCTATGTTTTCTTATAATAAATGTTTTATTATCTAGTGTATTATACTTTTACTTAAATTATAGATCCAACCAAAAGGTATGTATGGAAAATTTCCTGAGGAATTTTGAAGGGATAAATTTTAAAAGACAATGGAGAGGTTAGCCTTTCGTTGGAGACTTGCTACATGAAAGATTTACCAACAGGCACACAGTTTGATATTTAATCCTAAATTTATAGAAGTATTTGAAATGCTCTTCATGAGGCAGAGCTGGCTTACACAGGTAGGTAACTAAAACTGGTCTTTTGAATCTCATAACTCCTCTTGGTTCTGGCTTCAGTCACTGCTTCCTGATCTGTGTCTATTAAGCAAGCTGCCATGCTCATGGTTCTGGTGCTATGCCTCCCATTTCCCAGTTACCTCTGACACAGAATCCACATAATTATTTCCTGTCTTCCATTATTCTCATCAGGCATTTTGTTTGCAGCAATGTAGCAGTAACTAATCAATTTAGCAGTCAATTATCAGAGTTAATAATACAGAGTGAGCTTGGTTTGTTGTCTTTAAATGCAGAGTTTCTTAGTAAAATTGGAACAATGTGGGGTCAGATATTGTTATATAAATCCATATTCTACCATACCAGCTTCCCATTTTTACCTTATGGATCAGATTATGAAATTTTAAACTGCATAAGCAGACAAAAATATTCTAAGGATTCTTTTATAGGCACTCAAATTGTTGGTTTTCTACAGACAAAAAGAAAAGAGAAGGAATTCTCTGGAATAAGAAACCATGATATTTCATCATAAAGTCATAGTTTTTGTAGTTCCTTCCACATGTGACATTCTAATACTCTGATTTAGCTATGAGTAAAAACAAAAAAAACTACTGAAATAAGAGTAAGACACATGGAATAATATCTGCATGCTGATTGTGGTGGTTTGAACAGGTATGGCCCCTATAGACTCGTCTGTTTCAACGCTAAGACTATATGTAGTGACACTACTCAGACTTGATGTGGCCCTGTTGGAGGAAGTGTGTCACTATGGGGGTGAGCTTTGAGGTTCCATATGATCAAGCAAAGCCCAGTATGGAACACAGTCTTCTGTTGCCTGAAGATCAAGATGTAGAGCGCTCAGCTTCTTCTCTAGGACTATATCTGCGTGGATGCTGCAATGATTCTCAGTTTGGCTATAATGGACTAAACCTCTGAAAATGTAAGTCAGCTCCAAGTAATGTTTTCCTCTATAAGAGATGCCGTGGTCATGTTGTCTCTTCACAGCAATAAAACCCTAACTAAGAGAGTGATAGTGTTGTCAATGCTGACTAGGTATGTTACCAAGAAAAGGACTAAATTCTGCTACTTTTTGCTAAAACTAGTAGTTAATTAGATGGAAGAATATTCTTGATTTCATGAACAAGGAAAGGAGAAATGAGACACCAGAAATCAGTCTTCCAACCCAGAGCATTAATTATAGAGACAGAGTGAGAAGAGAGAGAGAGAGAGAGAGAGAGAGAGAGAGAGAACAATGGGCTGGGAAACTGGGGGATTCTAATGTCTTATGGGAATTACCTTTCAGCATCTTAGGTACCATTTCTTTTGGCTCCTTTAATGGTCTTGATTTCTGACAACATCAGCTAGTAGGTGACTCTAACCCATAAGAGAACTCATGTCCTTTCTTCTTATACCAGTCACCCTATCTGACATCTGTAATAATAAGGGAATAGACTGTACTGTCATCAAAAATGGTCTGCAAGCCCCTAAAATGCAACTGAGTCATCTAGTGTAACCATAACCCACATAGAATTACCTCTGTGTATAGGAATACCTGTGGGAGTGTTAATGCAAACTTCAGGTAAAATATTTCTAGTCTAATAAAATTCAAATGTGCATTTAGATACTCAGTTGAATCCTAATTTTTTCTTAAATACTACTAGTTTACAAGAATCATTTATTGAATACCAACATTTCAGAAAACTACTTTTAACAAAAGGTTTGCTTTTAAGTTTGTGTGTATATATGCTTGTCTCTGTATATGAGTGTGCTTGTGAGTGCTGGTGCCACAGAAGCTAGAAGCATTGAATTCTCCAGAGTTGGGTTTAGGTACTTGTGAGCAACCCATTGTAGGTTTTGAGAATCAAACTTACATGCTCTCTAAGATCAGTACATGCTCTTAACCACTGTTATTTTGATTACATTTGAACATGATGTATTAAATCTCTTTCACTTTTATATAACTCCTCACATTTTATTCATAGAATATTCAATGTCAAAGTCAAAAAGTAATCCATAATACATTACAAGAAGCAACAATACATAAAATAAAAATCAGAGAATGTTTCAAAAAGTTAAGGGGTATTTGCACATGTAGGGAGAAAATATTATTAGTATAGTGAATAATGGGAAATAAGTCTTTATAGCTAATGAATCCGTTTACTAGCCCTTAACCACCTTTTTCAATGAAGAATATTAAACTTTCAAAAAATAATGTCAAAGAAAAGTCAAGTGAGGATCTTCTGCTATTTAAATAACTCCTCTGTGGGCATTTGGCTGAACAATTTTCCTGTTTCCTTATTACTATCTGTAGACCTTGTGTGAAGGCAAGGTGAAAAGCAGAGAGTTTGGAGTAGATTTTCCAGATGTCTTTCAGTGTTGCATACATAGTATTAGTGTGATTAAAGTTGCCTTTTGTATACATGGTTTTTTTATTCCAAATTTATAGTAATCTATTCTTTTCTGAAACAGAATCACAATATTTTTAAAAAAGCTTATTAGTCATTTATCTTTATTTCAATTATTTCTCACCTTTAATATGTGGAACCAGTGGCATTTGGGCATAAATAAATCAATAATTATACTTAGAATATAACTAAAGTTCACGTTTCATCAAAATTTTTCAATTATTACTGAAAATACTAAAACATATTAAAAACTTGTTGTTTATGCTTTAATATATTGATAAAATCATTAATGAGACATTGGCTAAAATACTTTAAAACATTGGCAGTTTTTGTACTTCTTGTAACCTTTTCACATTTATAAGACACATATACCTCTGAGTGTCATAGAGCATCTATTTGTACTAATGATACAGAATAGATCCAACGTAGGTGATATCACCTTAGTCCTATATCATGTTACTTCTTCAAGTATTTCCAATTCATATCTATGTTGTTTATGTATATATTTTAATAAATTAAATCTTTCAGTAAATATTCAGGTAAATATAATTAGCAGAGATTAACCCAAAACCTTTCTGAACAACCTATTTACTCCACAGTTATTTGAAAAGAGGTTTTCTCTTTCAGTCAGCACTCAGCATTAGAAACTTTTACTAAAGCAGGTGAGATAAAAGACCCCCAAATGTCTAAATTCAGTCTAAATTCCTTAACCTTACACAAAAAAATAATAGTTAAAATTTGGTAACTCTTGAGGAAAATGTATTTGTGTATATGTGCAAACTCAGATCAGTGCATTTTTCTGATACAATGTGACAGGGATAAAAGTTCTTCAGAATAAGTTCTTCTCTCAAATTAACTGAGAAAACTGGAATTGAGGCTCACTTGCATTACCACCCCACTCTACTTTTTAATAAAAAAGTTCATCAGATGGTACAACTTCCTTTGGCATTTTGAGTAATAGGCCTATTATCAACAACATGGAAATTTTTTCTCCTCCCAATGAACTTTTTGAAAAGCTTAGTCATTACACTAATGGAAAACACCTTCCAATAATCAGACAGAGATGGCTTCTGCAATGACAAATTGCTTAAAGCAAAACTAAAGTGTTTGCACAATCTTCCTTAAGCTGGCAAATATTAGGAAATTTGAATATGCAAATACAAATACATCTTTTGATTTTAGGTAATATTTCATGGCTAAAAGCAGAAAACTTTAGATGAAATAATGACACATTAATAATGAAAAGTGCACTCTATCTGTAGTCCGAACTTTAGAATTGAGGCTTTCTTAGATGCGGGTTTTAAAGGTATAGATATGTATTATTTATACTAAATTAATTCACAAATTTCTATATTTTGACAATGCTCCAAATTTCTAAAAGAATTTCAAACTCATTTTATTTATAATCTACCAATAAATCTTATAAATGGAAATATTATGAAACTATTGATTTTCAGTATCTTTTAAATCTATAGTCACAACAAAAATAGCATCTTGAATTAATTAAGATCAATAAAAAAGTTATGTGTTTATAAAGTCCCTGCAATAGAAGTGAAATGTTGGCATTAGCTTTTTACAGACATAATTGTTTTATGACTCCAATTATTTTGCTTGTCCAAATGTTTTTTTACTCCCTCTTAAAGGTAATTCAGAAGTTAAAGGGCCAATGTTACAGGCAAGCTTACTATATTTATGTTTTAATTTTGGTGGTATTGCTAGTTTTACTAAGGACCTACATTTACAGTTAATAATAATAACTTCATAATGGTGACTTATATCTCTCCTACTTCTATAAACCCACTTATGTGTATTATATTTTGTTTGTGTTCTGACAAATAAAGTTTGCCTGGTGACCAGAGGGTGGAGCTAAGCACTAGTTAACCATAGAGGTCTGGTGGTCTATGCAGACAAGAGATAGGAAGTGATAAGGAGGGGCAGAAAGGAAGTGATAAGGCGGGGCTAGAGATAAGATCTTTTTGGTAGGAAAATTTAGAAAGGTAAGAAGTCTCTGGTGGCTGCTGCTCTGCTTCTCTGATTTTTTAACTTTTACCCTCATAACTGATTCCTGTTTTTAAAGACTAATTAGGGCCAAGTTTCATGCTTATAATTAAATTGGAAGGTAGCAAAGGATTGTACCAGAATTTTGCCTTTTAGAACTTTTTTGTTGATAAAAGTGAAAAGTAAACTAAGTTTTACTATACTGCCTTAAGGATAATACCATTTGCCTACATATAATGGAAAGTGTATGAATATGTTTCTCATTCTCTTTCTCAGCACTGGAATATGTGGTATTGCTAAGGGTCTGTGCCAGTATCTAGGGTATGGTTCTCATATGACAGTCCTACGAAGCTATAAAGAATATTAAACGAGTACAGTAAATGTGAAATACAAGGTAAAATATGACATGTGACCCCAAGAGACTTGAGTACACTTGATGGCATTTAGAGAAGAAATAGTAATTATTTCTGGCTTTGAAGCTGAAGAGGGGACAATCTGGGGCAAGGGAAATTTGCACATGGTCTTCCTTGAAAACCAATCTAAACATATTCAAAGACAACAAAATACTGGGGGGAGAACACACAAACAAAATTATTTTTTTAAAAGATGAATTCCAGGTATTAAAGTGTATTGGTGGTCTCTCTCCTCTTCAGGAAACCAGGATTTAAAATGAGTAGCTCTACTATGTTCTATAAGGAAGAAAAATAGTCTTCACATTTATGTAAGCAAGGTTATACCTTGCCTACAGTACCTGCCCAGTAAGTCACTGCTAAGTTAATGAATTACATAATGCCAGCATTCTTTATGAGACATTTGTTTATGAATAAATAAATAGCACGAGAAGTACCCAGTAGTTTTTTGCTTTCGTTGAAGACCCCAGGCTTGTTTAGACTATGTATGTGTGGCAAATAAGCTAACAATCAGTTTCTTTAGGGATTCTGTGTACCTAGTCCCATCAATAGATCAAAATTCCATGTATGGTAAGAAAATGATATGATCAGTAGCTCTGACATCGTGCATCCTATGTTTTACAATGCTCTAAAATGAACCTGTTGTCTTTGGCTCCACAGAGGTAAACAGAGAACTAACTTGTTTTTAAATCATGGACTTCCATGTTTCTGAGTGCACACAGAACCACAAATAAAGCAGATTTGCACATATCAGAGGTCAAAGAGCATTAGAGCATCATGTGTAGTAATAGTTCAGGAACTGCTCAAATCTAAGAAACTTCGGCACAATCACATTCATCAGTTCCATGGATCATGGTGTCTACTGAATTTGCCCTTAAGATAATCTCTGCCCCGATTCTCTAAGTATATAAGTCTTGTATAGTGGATGCTATGTTTATTTCAGAACATTTTGGATTGCTTGCGATATTTGAAGAGCAGAAATAGGAGACCAAATGTTAACCTTAATAATTTTTACATATAGAATAAAGGATTTGGAACATTATTTAAAGTGTTTATTAATAGCAAAGGCAAAACAACACCTATAAACACAGGTAAAGACTGAACGTAAATGGGAAAGAAAAATTTCAAGCCAATTGCCCTGCAGGGAGCTATAGACAGGCTTACCTTGCAAAGAAAAAAGGAATGAAAAAGAGAAAGAGGAGTAAGGATGTGTTCATGATGTTGATATCTATTCCATGAAGTCACACACAGTAAGACTTTAGAACTGGGCTTTCTAACATAGTGACCACAAGCTGTGTGTGGATATGAGCACTTGAAACATGTCTCAAAAGTATGAGGAATACATTTTTAGTTTTATTTCATAGAAATTAATTGTAATTAAGATTTCCATGTGGGCATTCAAGTCTACATAAAGTATGAAGTTTGAAAATTATATATGCAGCTGTTTCTATGTATGAAATTTACTTCCTAAACTACTATGTGTCTATGATGGTTAATCCTAATTGTCACTTGATTGGATCTGGAATCCGAACTAAGATATTGGTCGCTGGGTGAGTAACTAAGCGGAGACCACTTTCCCGGGGGTGATTGGTGCTGTCCTAGGGCAGAGCAGATAGAAAGAACGACAACTTTGCATGTTTCTTGAGTGCACCTCTCATGTCACTGCTTCTCTCCCCATCCTTCCTTGTCATTAGAGCCCAGCTTCTTCAGCATCCCAGCGCAGACTGAAATTCAGCGGCTTTTCAAAATCCATACCATGAGCACCAGGTTGCCATCCATCCAGCCTTGTGGACTGAGAAGCTGTTCTCACCTTCTCTAGCATTCACGTGGCTGCTGATGGACTTCCCAGCCCTTATTTGCAAGGAAATCTAATAAAGCACCTGTGTTCTGTACTCCTTACAATGTTTCTGTTCCTCTAGAGAAATGTGCAGAAGAGTAGAGAGCGACATTTCAAAGCTTTCAAATGTAAAAAGAAAAAATGTTTCAAAGATTTCTGTATTGATTACCCATTAAAATGACATTAAGTAAAATACATGACAAAATTAGTTTTAACATATACCTCTTTAAGTTACCACTACTGGAATGTTTGCTATCATGTACATATGGCTCATGCTACATTTCTGTTAAGTTTGTGAATGAACACTCAATCTGCAGGACAACTTAAACCTGTTTACAAAAACAGACAAACAAAGGACAGAAACCCACTCTCAAGGAAAATGATCTTGCTGGAATTTGGTGTCAGGAGGAGGACACTCAAAGCATTTTAAATGGAGATTTTGTGTGTGTGTGTGTGTGTGTGTGTGAAGTGAATTTCTGCTACTGGATTCTGTGGAAAACATAAACCCAATGGCTCAGTTTAAAGTTGTTCCAACTTGGTAGTGCATCCAAGAAACTGGCAGAAATGAACGTAAGTCCTCTCTAGGGGAACACTGGTTTCATAAATTAAGTTTCAAGAAATGTGAGCTTAAATTAAAACCAACTAAATCTACCTGGAAACAGCACAGTATGTATGAACAAGAGAAAAAGCAACAGAATAGCAGACACATAAATATTTTAGGGTTGGAAATATCAGACAGAGGATATTTTATCTTCTATTTAATCAACATTTACAGAGTGTCTTCTGTGTGGCAAATACTCTGCTCTAAGATACAGCCACAAATACAGCAAAGAACCCGTAAGTGTCAACAGTGGATGGAATGATGCCTTAAAACAGTTCACCGACTTTTGAGTTTAAAAAATAACTGACTTTTATTAGTGGTTTGGTAATCAGGTGGTATCTTTTCTGCAGCCTTAGGGATGAACCAAGGAGTTGGGGGACAGGAATGAGATTGAAGACGCTGAAACAGAAGAACCGAGGATGATCCCTTGGAAGTTGACTTATACTAGCTTAGGCAAGCATGGTTCTTTTCAATTGTTTGTTGCAATCTCTTGTTTGGCTTGTGTTCTTGTTTTAAGCTTTCTTTTTTGATAACTTTCTCATTTCTTCGTTTCTCTTAAGTTACATAGAATTTAACACAAGGGGCTGACTGCATTTTGTTTTGTCCTGCTAGAGCCTAGGCTAGGACAGGACCTCACTGAAAAACAATTTTGTCCTATACATTTTATTTAGCAACAGATACATCTAAAATTGCTAGAAACATGTTTGAGATACAAATTTTAAAACACCCAAATATAAAGAAGACCCTAAAATGTTAGCATAAGAAATAAAAAGCCAACTGCTGTCATAAGAAATTAGTTATAAAAGGACAGAAAGCATCATACACAAATAAAAATAATTAAAATTAAAAAGCATGAAATGTTTAAATTTTAATTATTAGATTAGAGATGGCTGTGCTATAGATGCAATGCTACATGGATACTTTTGCCCCAGCCCTTGTTCTTCCTTCCTCTTGTTCCCTGCCCTTCCTCACCCTCAGTATCTCCTACCTAGACAGAAACTTTTCATAAACTTAGATTAAGACCTGCTGGACATCACTGTCCATTGTCATTCTCCCCGTTTTCAGAACTGAGTGCATCTGATCATGTCAAGAACTTCCTATCCAGAACTGTTCGGCTTTGGCCCATCTCACCTTGAAACATCCAGAATAGAGGTGTTGCCTAGCCTTACACTTCCTGCAGCTGGATGGAACAACGGAACGAACTCAGCAGGAAGCACGTGCTAGTAGCCACAAATGAGACTTTGCTTCAATTCCATGCTACAACCTCTGCCTAGAGAAACACAGAAACTTAATTTGCATGAAGTAGGATTAATATGGAAGCACTTAGTCAGACTACAGCTCTGGGAATTTCTCTTCACCTGACCCTGATGACACCCACACTCCTTTGAGTATGCATTTTCTGTTTAGATAGTTTTACCCAGATGCCCTGAGTTTAGGGAGTTGTGGATTTAAAAATGATTTCACAGGGTCTCTTCGTTTGCTGCAAATAAATTTTCCTTTGTGTGACAACTGTTCTTAGTGCTCTGTTCCCAGGTGACTGATTGCCTCTAAGAGGCAGACTCGTGAATCCAGTAACAAAAGCACAGTTGAGCAGCAACACTAGAAATAAAACAGGAAAAGAGACATCCATAAATGAAACTGTTATTGTACAGATGAGAAGTTATTGTGAGTATTTTATATCCATGACCATACAATTTAAATAAAATTGACAATCTGTAGCCATTTCTTAACTAACCAAAACATGTTCAGAAATAAATAGAAATACCCACACCTCATTAACATTAAAATAAATGAACTAATAGTTTAATATTTTCCCTGACTATTATTGGTGATTACCCAAGTAATCAGATATTTATACACATTATGACTATGTTTTAAATTAAAGCAATTTCTAACTCATTGTAGAAACCTATTGTAGCCTCAGTAATAAAAACCTCACAGAGACTTGGAAATAAAATTATAGCAAGGTATTACTTTCAATTTTGATGCAAAAGTCCTAAAAATATTATGAACATAACTTGACAATGATGTCTTCTAATCTAATTACAATTATCACAGGAATGAAAGCTTGTCTTAACTAGAAAGAAGCAGTTGATGCAATTCTCTAGTTTAGAAGAAAAAGGAGGAGCAAAGCAATTGTTGCTATAGATTCAAAGGATAATTAGCATTCAAGCAAAGAAGGAGGCTTGTCCAGATGAAGGAAAAATGATCTTTAAAAACCTACAGAAACTCATTAGTGAGATGCCTATGTTTCTTGGCATCATAGAATAACATCCCATGTATACAAAAACCAAGAGCTTTGGTTTTTCATTCTTAGCAGTGTGTTAAGATAAAAAATATGAAACATTATTGTTGAAAATTGTGAGAGCTTTTTCACCATTTCACTCCTCTCCCTGCCACGCCCCCATCACCACCAGGGATGGCCTTTGCATCTTTCTTTCTACCCGTGGATCAGTCTTCTTTGGTAGTTTCTCTGCACCACCACTTATAGGCTTTACCCTTCCACCTTTGATCCACAGCAAGGTCAGTGATATGACTTTGCTTCTAAAGTCCTCAACAGTCTTCTGTTCCAGAGGTTAGAACTCAAGCTGCAATGATGTAGGAGGGTCATCTGTCTATGTGTTACTTTCATTGATTAATAAAGA
>LOJH01041573.1:0-14368 GCA_001685095.1 Ellobius talpinus | reverse complement strand
CAATCACAATACCTTAATCAAGAGCAGAAATATACATCAATAGACCAAGATCCACATCAAATGTGTAGCAATCGTCAGGATCTCTCAGTTGAATCCGGAATTTATCAGTAAGGCTATTTTGCTCCCCGGTTTGATCTGGGGAACCCGTCATTGACTCCGTCCTGGAATTACAGGTGGGGATCCACACCACAGTCCTTACCACTATACAACACAAACATCTCCTCAGCCCAGATTTCTTTAAACTCCTTGCGGGGATACTAAATCCTTCCTTGGGCTCTAGGCATGCTGGCTCCTCCCCCTAACATTTTCACTGTTTCCCCAGCCTGAGCTTTTGTGATTTCGTACACCCCATGAAAACAGAAGTCTGAGTTTACCAGGATCCTGCTCAGTTAATATTAAAACAGTATACCTTAAGCAATCTATAGTTTACCCCCTCCCCTCATTTAAGTTTGAGAGGCACAGCTGCCTAAACAGCATTACCTTTTCCTCTGAAAGCTGAGATGCCATGGATGTAGTGGCCTCACAACTTAGGAGTCCAGAGCTCTTAACATGTTACCACACTTCAGGTACGTGTAGTTGCTACCGGAAGCCAAGCAGTGGACACATCCAGCTCTCTCAAGGCTGTTAACTCTACAGTTAAGGGTCAGGTTCCTTCATGCCCTCAGCCTTCAGTGCTCCCTCTGAAAAGTGATCATTCTTCAGCTAGATGTGGTGTGGGTTGGCTCAGTGATGGTCCATGCAGTTTAGAGTCAGGCACCTTGTAAGTACTCAGTAAATAGTGTGCTCTATCTGACTGGCCCATATTAATCACAGCCTCTCCATAATTCCTTTCCAGAAGGCATTTAATTCCACAGCTCAGTCAGTCATGTGCAGATGTCAAGCTGGTTGGCCTAAGGTTTGTCAGTGACACCAGAAAGTATCATAACTGGCTGGTGATGGGTCTGTTACAGATCGCTCCAGCCGAAGCACCAGATGCTAAAGTGAGGATGGTGATTATCACTGGACCACCAGAAGCTCAGTTCAAGGTATGTGCAGTGGAGGGTACAGGTAACCAGAGGGAGCAAGATGGCTGCTGCTTCAGTGGAAATTCTAAAGAGCAGAGTGGAGCCATGCCACAATTAGGGCATAAACATAAGCCAAGAGCCTTTAGTTCTGTGTGATGTTGGTTTCCTGTCACCATTGACATGATGAAATCTTAACACTGACACACACACCTGCCTGCTAATGACCCTTGTAAACCCATCCTCAATGTCTCCTTCTGTCTTGGAGATGCTCTAACCTTTACAATGGCCCCTTTTCTCTTACCCTTCACTGTTCTAGGATTTTAGTTAGAAAGGCTGGACCTAGAATGGCATGTGACCTGGCTTGAACTGCTGCACGGTTTATTGGTACATGGGATCTTTGGAGCTGAAAAATCTCCATGTGTTTCTGAGGTGGTGGAGGCAGCGTGACAGCTATACCCTCATTTCAAATCCTAGTTTAGCCATGTGTGACCTTAAACAAGTTACCACTGGGCAGTGGTGGCGCACGCCTTTAATCCCAGCACTCTGGAGGCAGAGGCAGNGAGCTAGTTCCAGGACAGGCTCCAAAGCTACAGAGAAACTGTCTCGAAAAACAACAAAACAAGTTACGGTTCTCCCCAGTTCCTCTATAGGATGGACAGAAAGGTATAAGCAACATATACAGTTCTTAGAATAGTGTCTGAAATAATTCTCACATGCTGCGCCTGGTGATGGCCAACTCTGAGCCAGTCAGCCACAGGTGCCTTCATTCTGGTGAATGGTTAGTGTGGGACATCTTGTCTCAGGCAACTGCTGAATTCTATTCATAAATTCAACACCTACATCTTTTTTTAAAGTTACATTTGTTTGTTGTTTATGGGAGGAGCATATACATCATGGCATGCATGTAAAGGTCAGAGGAAAACTTGTGTGGGTCCTGGGGATTGAACTAGACTGTTGGGCTCAGTGGCAAGTACTTCACATGCTGAGCCACCTCAGCAGCCCAAACCCCTGTATCTTGGTCCTGTGTCCACTGCCAGCATTCACTGTCAGCCTCAGTCTCTGCTATCTGTGCACACACCATTACGCTGCCAAAGTTCACTTCACCGTCCCTAGCTGGGAAGGAAAGTACTAACCCAGAGTCTTGCTATGCAAGTGCTCTGCCTTGATCTATGCCTCAGACCCTTTTTCTTGTTTTGTTTTAGCCATCAATTAAAGAATTGAGTCATTGAAAATCCAGAGCTGCTTTCACATCTTTTGCAGAGAGAATAGCACATACACATGCTTTGATATGTTGAATAGCCACTGCCTAGGCATCAAGGTGAAGTCTGCCCCTCCCAGCAGCCTCATGGTCCATCAGTTCATGCCATACATTAGAAATGTTATAAACTGGGCCATGAGTGTGACAGCACATGTGAGAAACCATAGATATGATACTCATCACATATGCATACACATGGTACAAACATGCAGACAAACCACTCATACACGTAAAATAAATTTAAATTTTTTATAGATTTTATTCAGTTTTATGTATGCAGGTATTTTACCTGCAAGTATGTCTGTGTATCAGGTACATGTCCATAGAGACCAGGAAAGGGCATCAGATCCCTGGAACTGTAGTAACAGAGATTGTTAGTTATCATGTGCGTGCTGGGAATTGAACCTGAGTCCTCTAGAAGAGCACCCAGTTCCCTTAACTGCTGAGCTATCTCTCCAGCCCCAAAAATTAAAAAAAAAAAAAAATGNATGGAGAATGGAGGTGAATTTTGTCTTTTCTCTAATCCCCCAAATGAGCTTAGCATCTCTGTATCCATGAACACATGGCTATTTGGGCTGTTATGGTTTATCTTATGAACTTGGCCTAACTTCCCAACTTAGACTTCTTTCTCCTTTGAAATGTATGAAAACAAATTAATGGTTACACAAGAGGTTCCTTACATACAGCATCTAGTTGTACACAGTACACAGGGCATGTTAGTGGAGTACCAGAAATGTCCATTAACTTGATTTCTGTAGCCTTTTTAGGGGGAAGGGAGGAAGAGGAAGATAGGCTCTCACTCTGTAGCCCAGGCTGGCCGCAGATTGCAGCAATCTCCTCTTCAGCCTCTCAAGTGCAGGGACCACATACCAAACCTGTCGTGCCCAGCCTTTTAGCCTCCATAAAGCTGAAGTCACCTGAATAAGAGGGCTGTTTTGGCTGGTGTCTGTCCTGTTTAGACAGGGCTTGGCTCCTTTTGGACCTGGCGTCCCTCACTGTATAGTTTTCCCAGTTTTTTTTTGCTCAAGAAAAATGCAATCTGTTCTTACTGCCAGAGGAGAGGCTTTAGGAGTGGGAATGGCCATTTCCCATAAAGTCATTTTTAATTAGTCCTACTACTAATTGCCTTTATTGTCAGCAGAATATAGCTTATTCTTTGTGTTGGTGCGCAGAGTGGGTCTCTCGATGACACTGGTACAAAGGCATCATTGTACTTTGCTCCCTGGTGCATCCTCCTCCGTTAGTAACTCATTTGCCTTGCCTGTTACGCACAGATACTGTCAACCCTCTCTGGGGCTCCTCGCCGCTGTCTCTTACACTGTTGTCAGTCTTCATCCCAGATGCACTGCTGCAGTGTTGTGTATTCCAGGCTCATGTAGGCTGTCTTCAAAGTTAACCGGCCTTTTCTTTCAAGTATGAATGACACTGATAGACTGTATTGTCATCTGTAGGCTCAGGGAAGAATTTATGGAAAAATTAAAGAAGAAAACTTCGTTAGTCCTAAAGAAGAGGTAAAACTTGAAGCTCACATCAGAGTGCCATCCTTTGCTGCTGGCAGAGTTATTGGGAAAGGAGGCAAAACGGCAAGTACCTCACAGGAGCTGCACCATGCTGAAGGAGCTGCAGGGACCTAGCTCCTCCCTGGAGCGTAGGCTACTTTATACAAAGTAGGGCCATGTTGGCCAGGGTTTGGAGAAGTTCCCTTGTGACTGTAGCCTGCTAGTGAGACTTCTGCATATTTCAGACCAGGGACTTGTAAGGGGCATCCAGAATTATCTGACACATATAACCTGGACTTTTTCTTCTATAAACCAAAGGAGACATCTGAATTTTTACAGATCTCACACTACAAAAAGTAGTTTGCAGTCATTCTCAATGAAGTTATTTCCAGATTTCTACCTTTGACGTAACAGAACAAAGCAGAGCAGAATTGGGGTTAAAGTGGGAGCTGCAGCTCAGAGAACTATTAGGGATGAAATGAACTCTGTAGTTGGCAAAAAATAATTGCTTGGAAATAGGCTTTGAATGCTTAGTAATGTGACTTTCATCTGTTTTAGGTGAACGAACTCCAGAATTTATCAAGTGCTGAAGTTGTTGTCCCCCGTGACCAGACACCTGACGAAAATAACCAAGTTGTTGTCAAAATAACTGGCCACTTCTATGCTTGCCAGGCAAGTTGCTTCTAAAATGGCAGGTTCTTAAAGCTGTCATAGGGCCTTCCATTCCATATATTGTATGTAGACCTCTTGGATGCTTAGGGTTCAAGGTATTGGGTGGGGGTGCCAAAGTATGCTATTCCTGCTGTTACCCACGTAGCTTTGGACTCCTAGGCTTCAGAGGTCCCCACACCTCAGCTTCTGCCCCCATGCACCCTAGTGCCTGGCTGTGCTTGGCAGATCTAGTTGTCCTTTCAGCCAGCACACTGATAAGTATTTCAACTTGATGCTTTGAACTAGAGTAACTCTGGACTCCACAGGTTCTATGACGTCTGTCTCTTTGTAGGTTGCCCAGAGGAAAATTCAGGAAATTCTGAACCAGGTGAAGCAGCAGCAGCAGCAAAAGGCCCTACAGAGTGGACCCCAGTCAAGGCGGAAGTAAGGGCTCAGAAGACAGCCACCACAGAGGCAGATGTCAAACCAAAGACAGATTTGCTTGACCCATCCAGAATCACATGCACGAGTATTTCCCTAACCCGTTGTTTCTGAGGACCAGGCAACTTGAACTCCTGTCTCTGTGAGAATGTATATTTTATGCTCTCTGAAATATATGACACCCAGCTTTAAAATGAAAAAAAAAGGTGGGGGTAGGGAAAGAACTCCGCACTTCCCTTGTGATATCAAAGTATAACAGATGTGCTAATTTTAACATCCTCCATAATGCCAGAAATTGGCATAAATGGTACATTCACTAAATTCATCAAATAAATTAGAAAAAAATAGATCGTTCCTAAGTCCAATTGTAATTGGACCGCAGTAGAATTACCACAGGAACATGCTGGTAAGCCACTAGAGTAGAAGTGTTGTTTCCTGTTTCTCTTCTCTAACACTAACGTGGATAACCGAAGGGAAGTGCCAACCGCTCTTGCGGGGGTATTAGACGTGCATTTTTACTCAACTACCTCAGGTATTCAGTAATGCAGTTAAAAGCAAAATTATTCCTTTTTTGAAAATTTTATATACTTTATAAAGAAACTCCAACCATTTTTAAAAAAATAAAAATTTAACAGTTATCAGGTGATAGGCAAATAATTGAGAAGGAATTTTACGTCTGGCTGGTGACAATAAAGGTGGAAAATTAATTTTGCATTTTTTGAGCCTTTTGACAGTAGTTGGAAAGACAAGGAGCAGTGCCTACTCTCGGAGAGCAGCGGTACCATGTATCCCTTGTTTGTAGGTGGGAGGGTCGATGGCACTCACAGCAGAGCGGGGGCGGGTTTCGGGTCGGCAAGTGTAAAGAGCTTCAGAAGACTTGGTTTGTTTGGCTATGTGCGTGAATGTCTAAGTGCTTTGTCACTGCAGAAGTGCAGAATTTAAACACAATCAGCTTGCGAACACACTTGAGATCAAGTGATACTGTGAGCAGACACCAAAAGAATGGCTTTGTGGAGACCAGGGGGAGTCAGAGGCGTGACTGTGAAGGCAACAGAAAGCTATTTCTGTGTGCCTGGCACTGTCGTGGGCCTAGATTATTTGGAAGTAAGTCCACCGAAACTATTACACAGGATGCGGCAGGGTCTGTCTGCCCTGCTCACCTGGCAGCAAACGGTTTTGGGAAAAGGACTGCCTAAACACCTGACTGTTGAATCAAGCCCTTTGCCCTTCCCCTCACTTGATGGCAAAGCCCTGTGTGCGGTCCTCAAGGCCATGCTGCTCTCTGAATGCTTTTGTTAACTTTGCTCATAAGGTGGTTACAGCCATACCACACTGGCCTTGAGGGCATTATGGAACCCTTCAAAAAATCATTTTGCCTCATTTGTATTTTAGATTAACTTCTAAATGCTTTCAAGTTTCTCTGAACTTCAGCATTATTTAGACATTATGAAAATGAGTTGAAATATCCAACATTTTCATAAAACCAGCTTATTTTGTAGTTTTAACCAAAAAATGCCCCCTTTTTACAATTGAATTCATATAGCATTCATTTTTTTTTCATATGATGGATTTAAACTGCTTTAAAAAAATGTGACCTGTTCCCCTGCTTGGATTTCAGGGGAGATGTGTTTAAGGCCAGAACTCTTCCTCAATATTTGGTTTTTCCAGTATTTGTTTTTTAACTGACAGGTGCTCCATTTATATCTGCTGGTCTGTCTCACTTCTGCCATGTCTCAAGTCTAGCCTTTCAGTGTGGCAAATCATGCTTCACTTTCACTTAGGCTTTGGTAGTCTCTGGAGTACCTGGTGCTGAGAGGAATCTATAATTGAGTTTTGTATTCGCCATATATGGATCATTTCTCATCTATAATGTGCTCCAGATGCAGCTTCGTTTTCCAGGTACCTTGATGCAGAATAAAGTTTTCATCATAAGCCACAGCTTTTTGTAGTCTGTTTTTAGTTGAGTGCTCCTGAATTTGTTCCCACAATATGCATCTTACATCAGGCAATAACCTACCGGTAAGTTGCTTTTTTTGGTTTTTTTTCCAGCTCCGGTACATTAAGATGAACTTAGATTATCCTATTTAATGTGAACTAATAACTAAAGATTTGCATATTTTTTCCTAATAATCTAAATATTCTACTTTCTCCTGCCACCTGGAGTGTTCTGGAAGGGTTATACAGATATTCTTTTCAAGCTCTGGCCATTCCACAGTATATAAGATTGACATTTAAACAAATTTAATAATCTGAGCAGAGAACTTGAGTTAATATTGGGGATCAGTGCTAGTAATTCTGATATGATCTCAAAAGTAAAGGCAGTATGCTGAAAAACTGGGGCTGAATTCCTGGTTCTTGGTCTGTGAGCTAATTTATCTATAGCTGCACAGCCGCCATCAGCATGAGTGTCCAAGAGGTAAACATAACTTGTAGTGGCCGAGCAGACAGGGCTAGGACCTGCACTTGCAGATGGCTCACGTCTAAGGGATGAAAGGCATTGCTTTTATTCACATTTGAACTCCACTGGAGTCAGGGATGAGGCATCATCTTCTAGTCCAAGAATGAAGTCTTCAGGTAACATCTCAGCTTCTATCTGAGCTAACTGGTCATCAAAAGAACGTAGAGTCCATAATTTCTCTAATTCATAGGTTTCTCTGGTTTCTGGAAGCATCAAATGGATCACCATACTGCCTATCAGAACAGATAAAAATTCCATTGAAAAAGATTCATTTGCTTATGTTTTTATCAATGCATCTGTCCCTCACCTCAGACTTCTGGTAGACCCCTTCCAGTAAAGTGATGCTGTGCCTTTGTTAGCACATCTGCCATTTAGAGCATGGAAATGAGGTCAACATGGAGCGTCACTGACCGTTGTTAACCTTCCCAGAGAATGTAAGTTGGTCTGTCCGTTTTCTCTGGTCATATACCCTCAACAACTATCTCCCAGGTTTTACTTTTCTCCACATCTTGTGAGCAAAGAAGGTTTCAAAGACAAAAGTTCTATAAGATAGGGCTCGTCTCCAGGAGAAAAGACAGCTCTGCTCATACCAACACTTCAGTGTCTACAGACATCTTTGATTGTCCTAACTGGAGAGAGGGGAGTGGTTACTGCTAATTAGCATCCTGTTCTGCAGTACTCAGGCAGCACCGCAAAGTGGGCCTGCTTCCTCCATAAAAGACTCTCGATGTACATGTTATCTGGCTACACAAAGTTTAAAACACACTGCTTTTTCAGAATGGTCCTGTCTTCATGAAATTAGAAAGACAATTTGTCAGCTTGTGAGCTGGCTAGTTTCATGTCAACTTGACCCAAGCTATAGACATGTGGGAGAAGGGAACCTCAATTGAGTAAAAGCCTCAAAAAGAAGATTGGGCTATAAGCAGGCAAGCCAATAGGGCATTTAATTAGTGATTGATGTGGGGGTGCCATCTCTGGGCTGGTGGTCCTGGATTCTATAAGAAAGCAGGCTAGCTGGGCAGTGGTGTGGTGGTGCTTGCCTTTAATCCCAGCACTTAGGAGGCAGAGGCAAGCAGATCTTTATGAGGGAGGCCAGCCTGATCTACAGAGCTAGTTCCAGGTCAGGCTCCAAAGCTACTCAGAGAAACCCTGTCTCGAAAAATAAAAATAAAATAAAAATAAAAAAAGGAAGAAGAAGAAGAAGAAAGAAAGGCTCAGCAAGCAGCACTCCTCCATGGCCTCTGCATAAGGTCCTGCCTCTAGGTTCCTTCTTGCCCTAATGGCTTTTCAATTACCAACTGTTATGTGGAAGTGTGAGTGAGACAAATCCTTTTCTCCCCCAAGTTGCTTTTGGTCATGGTTCACCACAGCACTAGTGACCCTAACTATGATAGCTTGCAAGCAGGCTAAAATCTCAGAAGCCTTTCTCCTGGCCCGAGTGAGCATACAGCTATTGTTTTCCTTTAGTAGCACATATCTGGCTGGGAGGTGTTTTGAAACTGGCATATTAATATACCTGTTACTCATCTCTGTAGCTCTTGCATATAAGGCATATAGTATATCCAGAGTACTGTAGTTAGGCAAAGCTTTCACGTGTGAATAACACCACCTGAGCTATAATTAAACCAAAATTTTATTACTTGAAACATTTCAAAAATCTTAAATAATGCATATACCAATTTTATTTCTATCCTTTTGCAGTTGAAAATGAGGTTTAAATAATGGGTATTTATCTGTAAGCTGCACAACAGTGACTTACCAAAATCCACACACAGCCAGTCATCAGTGTCCTTCCCTTCAATTTTGACATACGGGTCACTTCTACATTTCAGGTGTTTATACTGAAAGACAAAAGCAGGCCATACATTTAGGGGAGAGTCCTCTGTGTCTACTTAGGACCCAGTGAGTTTTCTTAGACTGAATTTGGGGACCAGCTAATTCACTTCTCACAGCTATCACAGACAATTATGATTGCCCCATGATTCATAATTCAGAGAAAATTATTTTCTCCTTAAACCCTCTCCTTCGTTATATGTCTCTGAACTCAGATTGCCCAGGTTCTTCCAAGAAGGCCACCTCACTCATCCTCCAAGTGCCTGCGCACTCTAGTTCACACCACATGTGCCCACACCTCCCCTGGGAAGCAGACACCACTCTCCTGTTTAAGGTTAGGTCTCAGTGCTGACTTCATGCAAGCTCAGGATACACTACAAAGCATCTAGTGTATGGTAGTCCCTAAAGAACTACTATGGCCTGTCAGTGCTTGCCTGTAGGTAATACCAACAGAGAAGTGTTGCAGGAGACACGGGCATTCTAAGGACAATGGCAGCTGAGACAGGTCTGCATGCTGTCTCATTGCAAGCCCTTTCCTCACTCAGCCATCTTCCCAGTGCTCTCCACTTTATACAGGGTCTTGCTTTGTAGCCCCAGCTGGCTCAGAATCAGAATCCACAGCTCCCATATAGAAGGCAGAGTAAGCAGGGCGGTGGTGGCGCCCACCTTTAGTCTAAGCATTGCTTAGAGGGAACTTGGAAATCCTGAAATACGGCACTGAAATCCTGACTGCAGCTCAACAACCAAACGTACATTGTAAAGAACAAGGAAATGAAAATGGATACCACCCAAACACATGACAAGGATGTCCGCTTAGACTGGAAGTTCTAACCAGAACAATTAAATGAAAAAAGGCATTCAAATTGGGGGTAAAATAATTTCAAAATTAACAAAATAGGAATAAGCTTGGCAATGGAGGAAAAGGCTTTTGCACTGCAAACCATAAAGTGCTGCTAAAATAAAGGTGCTAATAAATGATGAGATGCCCATGTTGTGGGTTGGTAAGATTCTGTTGCTATGGTAAAACACCATGACCAGTGCAACTTAGAAAAAGAGCTTATTTTGGCTTCTGGTTCCTCAGCCGAAATAGTTGGGGAGAAATGGCGGCTGGGGTGGGAAACTGAGATCACATCTCTGACCACAAACACAAAGCAAGAGGGTGAACTGGAAGTGGGCTATGAACTCCACACTCCAGTGGCATACTTTGTCCAGCAAAACTGCATCTCCCATAACCTTCCCAAGTGGTACCACCATCTAGGGACCAGGTGTTCAACTATCTGAGTCAATAAGACATTTTTCATTCAAACCATTTTATATGCCAATACTTCTCAAAGCAACCTCCAGACTCAATGTGATCCCCTTCAAAATCCAAGAATGTATTTTAAAGAAAAGAATCCATCATCACATGGAGATGAGGTCTCTGGGAACACTAAACAGTTAATATAGTTGATGGTCTTACACACTCAGATTTTAAAACTTCCTACCTTCCTACTAGGGCTAGAGGTGAGACAGAAAGAGTGCTAAGGTGACTAAAGCCCTGAATTCATCCCCAGAACAAAAAACACCACTACCCCAAAATTTAGTACAAAACTGGTCAGGATAGTATAATGCTGGCATATAGTTAGAAACAGACCAAACACAGAAATAAACCCTTATATAATATCACGGTCAAATGATATTCAAGGGCTGAGACCATTCAGTGGGAAAATGGGGACGGTCTTTGAAAAAACAATGCTGAGGAAATCTGACAGAGAAAACTTTACAAAATGGATTAAAATATCTAACCATAAAACTTGAAACTAAAACTCTGGAAAGAAAAGGGAATAACTGTTCATGAGAACTAAATCCTTCTGAATTAGGGGTATATATAGTTCAGTGGTAGGATGTTTGCCTGCAATGCTCAAGACCCTGGGTTTCACCCGAGCAGTACAGCACATCAGATGCCACTATCTACGAGGTCAAATGACCACCACAGAATGACAGAATTTGCAGGTCACGTATTTGACAAGGAATTTATATGCAGAAAACAGATCTTTTAACAACAAGACTAATTTTTTAAAAACAGGCAATGTATCGATGAATGGACATTCTCCCAAAGAATGTATACAGCCAACAAAAGCTAGTCATTAGTAATGACTCTACTACTAATCAATGCAAATCTGAACCATGGTATGCTATTCACACCCACACAGACACCTACTATCAGAAAAGCAGGGTGGAATTTTGGTCAGAATGGAAAAATAGAAACATTGACACTTGTGAGAACAAAAATTGTAGTGTGTAGTCAATTGTATATAGCAGATCCTTAAAAAGTGCACACTGGGCATTCAGGCCTTTGGCTCCAGCAAGACCAGAAAGCACTCGCTTCTCGTGGGCAGCAAAGTGCCTCTAGTTTCTGAGGAACCTGAAAGCACTCAGAATAGGATTCCAGCTTCAAGAAATCAGTGCAGGAACTGAGTGAGCTTCAGCTTCAGTGTGCCCAGGGTCCTCTGACAGACTGGGACTTTGGTTCCAGAGGTATTCAAGGTCATTGTGGGTGTGGCTTCTGACTTCTCCCCCCCCACTAGACAGGGTTTCACTGTAGTTTTCTGAGCCTATCCTGGAACTAGCCCTTGTAGACTAGGCTGGCCTCAAACTCACAGAGATCCACCTGCCTCTGCCTCCCAAGTGCTGGGATTAAAGGCATGCGCCACCACCGCCAGGATAAGGGCTTCTGACTTCTAAGACTGCAGGGGTCACTGCAGGATCCTGAGTATGTAGCTATGTTCCCAGAGGTTATTTTGAGCCTGAGGCCATAACTCCCAGGTAGTAGACAGACTTCATTGTGTCTGAAGTTTGGTATCCTTCCTCTAGCAATTCACACTCCATCTGGTTGCCTTCATACATGGTGTGCAGCCCTACCCTTGGTAGTCTTGGCACATGCCCAAGACAAGATCGCCTCAGCAACTCAATTTGGCAATTAACACCAAGTTTCACTAGTCCATAGAGCTGAAGTTCAGGCATACAGTCTCAACCTTCCGAATATGGCAAACCTTTAACACAATTCACATTGTACTGGCGCCACCATAAAATTATTGTCATTGCTTTTTCATAACTATAATTTTGGTACTGTTATGAATCACAAATGTCTGTTTTCCAACGGTCTTAGGCGACCCCTGTGAAAGAGACATTTGACCCTCAAAGGGGTCACAATCGATGGGTTAAGAACTGCTCCTCCTCTAGGAAGAGTTTCAGAAAACAAAATATTTGACAGGCTCAGAAGGGTGTCAGAACAAACCCACTCTGACATGCACAGAATATGACACCATTGCCTGTCTCAACCCACTGACTCCCACAGAGAATCCAAAACTAGAGAGCACCCAAATGCCTGAGATAGAATTCAGCTTTATTTTTTTTAAGAATTAATGCTTATATAAAAATTCAAACAAAGAAATGCACAGATTAAGGAAATCGAGTCAAGACTTTCACAAGGCAGTCTCCAAAGTGATTGTAACAGTTACTAAATTGAAGGCAAAAGTCTAAATGTGGAGAAAAAATTCAGCAAGAAGATTGAAACGTTGAAAAAAACAAATATTTGAATGCCGGGTGATGATGGCGAATGCCTTTAATCCTACCACTTGGAAGGCAGAGGCAGGCAGATCTCTGAATTCAAGTCCAGCCTGGTCTACAGATCGAATTCTAGGACAGTCAGGGCTACACAGAGGAGGAAAAAAAAAGAAAATATTTAAAATGAAGGAGATGGTTAATCAATAAAAAACACAAGCCTGGGGGCTGGAGAGATGGCTCAGAGGTTAAGAGCATTGCCTGCTCTACCAAANAAAAAAAAAACACAAGCCTGGCCATCATTAACAGACAAGGCCATGCATAAAAACAATTAATTCTATTGACTAAACGGGCTCCAACCAAGAAGAACAAGGTTATCAACATACCACCAAAAAACAAATAATTAAATGTAATATGTCATATAAATGAACTGAAGGAAAGAAACTACATAATCTTTCAATTGTGCTGGAAAGGTTCAGCATGCCTTCATGATAAAAGTACTGGAGACTTTAGGAACAGAACATACCTCACAATAATCAAGGCTACTACATAACAAACTGGTGGCCAGCATTATGTTAAATGAAGACATAGTATTTCTTCTAAAATCAGGATCAAGACAAGGATGCTCACTCATCCCTCCCTCTCTTTTACTTGATATAAGTCTTAGCTGTAACAATTAGATAAGAAAAAGACAGAACATAGGACTAAGCCTGGGCATGGTGTCTTATGTCTTAATCTCAGTACTTGGGAGGCAGAGTCAGCCTGGTCTACAGAATAAGTCCCAGAACACCAAAAAACTGCCTTGAAAAGCCAAGAAAAAAAGAAAAAAACAAGTAAAACTATCTCAATCTGCAGAAAAAAAACTGGGTGTGATGGCATGGGTCTTTAATCCCAGCACTCAGGAGGCACAAGGAGATGGATCTCTGAGTTCCAGGCCAGCCAGTGTTTCACAGTTGATTCCTTGGCAGGCCAACCACTATTAGTAAATTATATGACTCTACATAAAAGACCCTGTCTAATAGAGAACTCTTGAGCCCAACAAGAACTTCAAGCTGCAGAACAGTCAATCTGGATACATATATCTTTAGTTACCTTCATAGATACCAACAATGTACTTTCAGAGAAAGCAATTGTGTGTATATATAAAGATAAATATTTATATATCTTTAATTACCTTAATATATACCAACAATGTACTTTCAGAAAAAGCAATTGGGAAAAATACCCCATTAAAAAATAACTAAGCCAGATGCCTGTAATCCCAGCTCTCGGGAGGCAGAGACAGGTGGATCTCTGAGTTTGAGGATGGCCTGGTTTACAGAGCAAGTGCCAGTTTAGCCAGGAGTACACAGAGAAACCCTGTCTCAAAAACAAAACAAAACTTCAAAACAATTAAATATTTAGGGATTTATCCAGCCAAAGAAGAGAAAGAGCTCTACAACAGAAGCTTCAGGACACTGGAAAAGAATCACAGAAGATACAAAGAAAAGACATTCCCTGCTCTTGAAATTGAAAAGCTGTGAAAACAGCTTTACTGCCTGAATTAATTTACTGACTGAATGCAATCCCTACCAAAATTCCAGTGTAATATTTCACAGATTTTTTGTTTTGTTTTACTTTGCTTTGCTTTGTTTGGTTTGGGTTTTCAAGACAGGGTTTCTCTGTAGCTTTGGAGCCTGTC
>LOJH01041572.1:0-14369 GCA_001685095.1 Ellobius talpinus | reverse complement strand
AGGTGGAAAATTTTTTTAATAACAATAAAAAAGTGTCTGAAAAAAAAATAAAAATAAAAAAGAGCCAAATTAACAGAAAAAAAAACATAAAAAGAAAATTCATTTAACTTGGTCACACAAGAAAAAGGACAAAGAAATCTGGTAATCCCCCACAAAATATCCATCTTTGGGGTACTTAGAAGAGTCTTGGGTTTAAATAGGATGCATAACTAAGCAGCCCTGGCCAAGGTATGGCCCCCACCATTGTTGCATCATCACTGACTCTACATAGATCAAGTCATCTCTGCATTGTGTGAAATCTTTCCGGGTGACAGATTCCCTCCCTGGCTGGCATCAAACTTCATTCAGCCTTTTCCTTCTCCCAAGATAAAATTCCTGGGAGGAAATTCCAATCCCATGGAGTGCCTTGTTTAAGAGAGAGAGTGGGGGGGGGAATTACTTGAAGAACAGTCTCATTCCTTTCAGGCATGCGGGTTACTGGAGCTGATGATCTTGGAGTCAAAGGCTCAACTCATCTGTCCTAGTATCTAGACAGGTCACAAGTGAGCCTGTCTGGGGTCAAGACCTGGCAGAGTGCTGGGAGCTGCCAAGGTACCTATGCTCAACCAGTGAGTGGGACATACATGGTACCCAGTAAACACAGATCTTTTAAACTATGGCATTTTATGAGAAATCTCTCAATTTTCACATGTTGCCAACTGAACATTTTGTGAGCCAAATACAAAGTTTAAGGGGCGTGATTTTATCTCCCTTTTATGGTCTGAGTATTTTCAGTCCTCAAATTTATTTCCTTCCCACAATTACTAAGGACCATTTCTTTTTCTACCAGATATACAAGAATGAAAAAGACACTGGCCCCAGGGGTGCATGTTCCAGTCACCAATACTCTTCTTAAAATTTCCCATCTGTTGCCCTGACTCTTCTCTGCCCCAGTCCATTTACATGCTTTCCAATTCTGATGAAACTGTTAGGATTTCTCCTACAGTGGTGGGTATCACCTCCATCACATCTCTCCCACACCCCTGGGTTTGAACATTATTGGGCCATCTCAAAGACAAGTTCTAAGCACCTCTTTGCCCTCAATCAACTCCCATTTGAAACCTTCTGAAACATGGTCCTTCTGTCTCCAGCCTCAGAACACAGCACTTCCCTCTTTGTCTTACATAGGTACAAACTCCACCCACTACCCCATGCTTCAGCTCCTTCTTGATTACCTGAAGGTCAAGTTCGTTATCTATTGAAAGTTCGCATGCCCTATAAGATGCTCCTGGGGCATCATCCATTTCACTGGCACTTCCCCTGAGTACAGAAGAATGGTCACATATCCATCTACCAATCCATCCATCCATCTGCCTACTCAGTCAGCCAGCCACCTACTCAGTCAGCCAGCCAGCCAGCTAGCCAGCCACCCCTCCTAGAAATGTTCAATATGCACTATGGTTGTTGGTCCTTGTGCTGTGTGCAGGGCATATCTCTCCCCGCAAAACAATGACCACTTCTTCCATGAATTTTACAGACTATGGAGACCAGCTTCAGGAAAACACATCTACAGGTCAACATGAAACTATAGTTACTGTACATGCTATAAAAGGAATATTTACACACACAAAAGAGAGAGAGACTAGGCCTAGTCAGGAATGTTAAAAAAGAAAAAAAAGAAAAAAAGAAAAGAAGAAAAAAAAGTGCCCCTGCAACAGCTGACCTGGCATGAGTGTACCCTGATCTAAAAGAGAAGGATCAAGGGTTAAAGATGGAAATCATGTACAAAGGCCCCATGGAGGAAGCCTCGTCCATTTATTCAATGCCCAGTTTTTGGTATTGGAAATACATGGATGAATATGAAGTATAGACAGATAGGATGGATTGCACAATGTGTGACATGAACACAGAAAGAAGAGTGAACAAGGCCAGTCTGCTCTTCCCTTGTGAAAAATGCAAAAGCTGAGACCCTGTCATAGGAACCATGGGAGCATTTAATCAGACTCAAGCCAGAGTTGGTGAGAGATGGACACGGAGATGGTGAGATGCATGATCTGTCCTATTGAAACCCAAAATGATTAGATTGCCTCTGCCTACCAGGAGGCCACCAAGTATACCTTCCTGGAGCGTACCCCTGCTCCTCCTGTCCAGCAATAGCCCTGCCCTTGCATTTGGGGCATCACTCAGTCCAGTGCCACTCCATCATTCTCTCCATCGTTTCTGATGTCATATCCTGCCTGGCACATATTCTAGCAGACAGACAATGCTTTTTCGTGTTCTCTCTGGCAGGACCTTAGTATCTCTACACTGCTACAGTGCTTCCAGACAAGCTACTAGCACACACACACACACACACACATACACACACACACACACACACTTCCCCTGCATACTCTCGCCTTCAAGAACAATCAGGAACTCCCTGATTCCCACATGGAAGTTGACATTTCTTTGACTCGCAATCAGGTTTCTTAATTATGCTTAATTTCTGCTTCTTCTAGGAGGACCTGGAGCTGAGGGGCACTGTACCAGCATCAGAAAGACACACACATTCAGTGCCCAATGACCCTTGTTGCATGGTATCATCCCTGAATCAGCAGAGGGAGTGGCTGCCAACTTCATCACTCCATTCTCTTGGCCCCTTGGTCTGTGTACTCAGTCAGCCCCGGGCCGACAGCACTCCGGCACCCTTATCATATACTGCAATTATTTGTTGGTGAAAAGCTCTATTTACAAACTTCTTTCTTATTTTATTCTTAATGAGCAAATAAGCATTGTGCATTTTATGGGGAACAAAATGTGCCATTTTGATAGATGTTTGCAATGTGGAATGAGCCATGGCCCTCCTTACAATAATCTCACCAGCACAATTTCCCTCACCCTCTGTACACGGCCTGGCAAGGAACAGAAAGCACAAATAGCCCAGTATCTGCTGTGGTTCACTTTGCTAAAGGCACCGTGTTCCCACTGATCGAGATCACAGATAGAGATTTCAGACTGAAGCAGACACTGTTGGCTATGGACCCATTCCCAAGCAGCCCTGCTTCCTACTTTGTGGGGGTGGGGTAGTTCCTGTGACATAAAGTGGCTCTCATAGCCTTGTTCCCAGGGAAAGAACAGGCTTGGTGCTGGCTGTGGTCTCTCAAAAAGTTAAGTGCTTCTTAATTTCCCTAATGAACAGAGAGCCTCTTTGGGGAATTCTGCTATTCCTTTCTTTTTCTGCTTCTAGAACTTCAAACTTACATGAAAAGTGCCAAGAAGGGAATGAAGAACGGCTGAAAGCTTTTCAGACATCCGGCCCCACCACACCTGACCCTTCTTCACCATGCTAGGGATGGAGCCAGGGCCTCCACAGGATAAGCAAGTGCTACCACTGAATCACACCCATAGCCTCCCATGAAAATGTTAGCATGTGACTTCTGACAAGGATGTTCTTATCCACAAGGCACTGCATGGCCATCAGAATCAGGAAATGAATCACAAGTATTGCTATCTTAGAATCCTCAGACCTAACCCACCATCACCAATGGTCACAATAATAGCTTATAAAACAAAAATCGCAGTCCAGGGTCACACATCAGCTTACTTACCCGACTACACATTTCTGAAGCCATTGTATTTTTCCAGTTCATTTGAATTGTTTGATTGACAGATTTTAAAATGTTGATGATGTTCAGCATGAGGCTTTGATACAGGCATAAGTCACTTGGTTACCAGGAAACATTCTCAGAAATGCATCAGTACTGAGTATCTTGGAGAAGATGCACCAGACCTATATGGTGTACTTCACTCACTCGGTGTGACTGCTTGTCGCAGACAAGAGTCAGATAAGCAGATGTTGAGGCTACTGCAGGTGTATGTGGCCACCGCTTCATGATGAATTTGGTTTTTTTAAAGTAGAAGGAATACACACTAATGATCATAAGTCCTGTGCAATAAACTTATGAAACAGTGATTTATTATCATTTTTATCATTAACTAGTATTCGGTACAGTACAAAAGGCATGTGATTGTCTTTAATGACTGACAAAGCAAGAGAGTCTGGTTTTTGATAGTATGCTTGTGTGTATCATGTGTGAGTATGTGCACATGAGTGCAGGTACCTAGAGAGGCCAGAAAAAGAACATCAGAGCTTTAGTTACAAGCAGTTGTGAGCTGCCCGATGTGGGTACTGAGATCCAAATACTGATCTTCTACAAGGACAGCAAGCACTCTTAACTGCTGGATTATCTCTTCAGTCCCCAATAGAGATTTCTTAATTAATTTTTCAGCATATAAAATGATGAGTTTACATATGATTTTGACATCAGGTTCACCAGAAATGCTTGAGAGATACTTTTGTGCTACTGAGGTGTCTCTAGGGAAGGTGAATATTTAAACTTCTGAGGTCAAGAACACAGAGCATAGATATAGATATAGATGTTGCAGGGAGGCCGCTTGTTGGTTCCCGGCTGCTCAGCCTCAAAATAATAACATAGAAACTGTATTAATTAAATTACTGCTTGGCCCATTAGCTCTAACTTCTTATTGGCTAACTCTTATATATTAATTTAACCCATTTATAGTAATCTTTGTGTCGCCATGAGGCTGTGGCTTGTGTCGCCATGAGGCTGTGGCTTACCAGGTAAAGTTCCAGCATCTCTCTCAGGCAGGGCTACATGGCTTCTCTCTGACTCTGCCTCCTTTCTCCCAGCATTCAGNCCATTAGCTCTAACTTCTTATTGGCTAACTCTTATATATTAATTTAACCCATTTATAGTAATCTTTGTGTCGCCATGAGGCTGTGGCTTGTGTCGCCATGAGGCTGTGGCTTACCAGGTAAAGTTCCAGCATCTCTCTCAGGCAGGGCTACATGGCTTCTCTCTGACTCTGCCTCCTTTCTCCCAGCATTCAGTTTAGTTGTCCCTGCCTATCTACCCTATCAGGCCAAGCCAGTTTCTTTATTAACCAATGGTATTCACAGCATACAGAAGGGAATCCCACATCATATAGATAAAGGTATAGATATAGAGATATAGATATAGATGTAGATATAGATATACCTTGGATACCAGCTATGGATTGTGCCCAACCTTCTGTCATGAATGGAGGAAGTAGCCATGAAGCCCAAGACCTTCCTAAGCATCTAGTGACTGTTAATCATGGCTGGAGGAATCTTCTTCTCTAATGGCATAGTCACAAAGGGACTGGGTGAGAAAATATGCCTCACAAAACAGGCAAGTAAGGCAGATATGAGAAGGTGATAGAAGGTAAATATAAATGAAGGCTATGCTTTGTAAGTGGAGACTACTCGTTCATTCCCAGCCACCCAGACCTGAATAATAACACAGAAACTATATTAATTACAATACTGTTTGCCCAATAGATTAGTCATACTTCTAGCTAGTTCTTACATCTTGAATTAACCCATTTCTATTAATCTGTATATCGCCAGGAGGCTGTGGCTTACCAGGTAAGGCTCCAGCATGTCCTTCTCCTTCAACCTGGTGTCGCCCTGACTCCACCTACTCTCTCTATAGATCTCTTCCAGCCTGGTTATATTCTGCTAAGCCATTGGCCAAAACAGCTTTATTCATTAGCCAATAAAAGTAAACACATATACAGAAGGACTTCCCACATCAGGTAAACATAACCACAATACATCTACATATGTAGGAGATCATCAAAACATAAAGAGAACAAAGTGTAAAAGGTTCTGGGGGTAGTAGCACACGCCTGACACCTGAACACTTGGAAGTTTGAAAGAGGAAGACAGGAATGTGCAAGGACAGATGGACCACAGAGCAAGACCTTGTACAAATAAATAAGGCAGACACAAAGACTAAAATAACTATTACAACAGTGAAATGATCTAAAGAGAGCAGCATCCTGGATGTGACCTCTTGTCACCTGGAACCTCATAGCATAGCATACAGCTATGCATACATATGGTGTAGAGTAGCTCCTGAAAGTTAGTCAGTGCGTCTGTGACCTTGCATACCATTTCCTTGCAGGAGGACATCTAAAATCCACTGTCCTAAGTATCTTCCCAATTTATCATCAAATCTGTTCCATAAACACACAAGCACTAGTGACACTGAGAGAAGGACTCCCTGGGTCATCTCACTTGTGCTCCAAAAGCTTGTCTTCCAACATGAGAAGGTTCTGAGAATAACAAGGTCATCTATTGCCATGGAGATGGCTAGTCACAGCTTCCTCTCTCCTTACAAGCCAAGACTGTAGGTTCTGCTGAGGACTGGGCATTCTCTGGGAGAGTTGTTTATTGGTTGGTTGGTTGGTAGGTAGGTAGATAATTAGGTAGGTAGGTAGTTTTGTTGGTTGTTTTGTTGGTTGTTAGGTAGGTTAGTTAGTGGTAGATAGGTAGGTAGGTTGTTTAGTGGTAGGGTTTGCTTGTAGGTAGGTAGGTTTGTTGGTTGGTATATAAGTTTGCTGGTTGGTTTGTTGGTTGGTATATAGGTTGGCTGGTTGGTTTGTTGGTTGGTAGATAGGTTGTTTGGTTGATTGGTTTGTTGGTTGGTAGGTAGGTTGGCCAGTTGGTTGGTTTTGCTTTGTTTTGTTTCATTCAGTGTATACAGTGGGTCCTATTCTACTAGTCAGATAAAAAAGTGATCCTGTCTTCAAACTCCTGGCTTTGCTGAAAAGGAACTACAGACAGTGGCATTATGTTTCTTTGTTCTGTTTGAGGTAATGTTGTTTCTTCATAGACAAAAAATATTTGGATTTGTGGACAGAAGAAACAATGTTTATATATCTCTTGTTATAAGAGAAGATAGCCTAGTTCAAGTCAATATAAATAGACAAAAGAAGGTGAGAGACGATGTACATTCTAGAATCTATTTTCTAGTCCAGCTTCAAGAGAAAGTCCAGCTTTAGGAACAACTGGATCCAGGAACTCAAGTTTCAAACTTAGACTCAGCTTTTTTCCTCCACCTATCCCTTTGGTTTATCATGATTGTCCTCCTCATTGTCTTCAGTCTTCTCCATCAGGCTCACCCAGAGTATCCTAGGTATGGCTGCCAGCACCATATAGACTCATGATCCTTCTTGGATCCAATGATCCCAGTGCAAATAGAATTTCTCTTTTTAGGGATTTCTATAAATGACTTTGTTCAGCTACTCTGGGTTATATGTTTATCCCTCAACCCATCCCTATGCCCAGAGCCCTATGGTACTCTAACTAACAGTGTCTCATCATCACCAGGAGGCCAACCTCTGTTGGGGAGGGGAAGATTAGTAAAGACAGCTATAGCAGCTGGGGATGAAGCTGAGTTGGGAGAGAGCTGGCTTAGCATGCACAAAGGACTGTTAAACAGTCCTCAACACCACACAAACCAGATGTGATGGCACATGCCTGTAATCCCAGCACTCAAGAGGTGGAGGCAGAAGGACTCCAACGTCATCCTCAGCTATATAAATTTGAGGCTAGCCTAGTTTTATGAAAGCTTTATTCGATAAAGAGAGAGAGGGACAGACATCTCTAAGAAGAGAGGCCAGGGACAGGGTAAGAAAACCATCTACCATCCAAGTGACAAGAAACTGGGTTCCTTTTAAAGACAGAGGCCCTATTAGAGGCATCAATGAAAAAGAAAAACCTCCCGGTGAAGTAGAGCCAACTCCACTTGCCAAAGTACCAGAAGGCAGCCCATATAAATAAAACAATAAGAACAAGGCACGTTGAAGTCAGAGCAAATGACCCTAGGAGAAGAGCACCTCATGGAAGCAAAGAGTCAGAGGGTGAGTCCCAGGATCAAGGAATGAGGCTCATAAGAGGCCCAAGGAAGCTGCAGCATGCACCCAGGCTGGAAGCCAAGTTCCAGGGCTCATCTTGAAGTAATTAGAATTCTACTAAAATCTCATTTGTCTTGATATTTTAATTACTGGCAAGATAAGACAAATGTTTTTTAAAGGCCTACATAAAATGGTAATCCCTGAAGTAAATATCTAAAAGGATTTTACTGTCCCGGCCCTTTCTTTTTCAGCTGTGAGGAATGATGGATACTTACTAAACCGTTTTGTGGGAAAACTCTGATAGACGGTAAAAATGGGCTTCCACAAGTTCAAATATGGAAAGTTTTAAAATAGAGAAGTGACTTGCATAGCTAATGGATCCCAGGATGTTAGATTTTTGCAGACTGCTGGCACAGGCTCTGGATCTTCATCAAATATATAAATTATGAAATATTGCTCCAAAGCAGTGTGAGCCTTTGCCCTAGAAGGGAATGGTTTGGGCTGTACTAACAGAGAGCTGTGTAGAATTCATCTTCAGCTGATAACAGGAAGGGGGAGGAGTGGATAGGCAAGCATCCTGGGGACCTCTGGGTATTAAGGCTGGATGAGAACCATGCTCCTTAGGCCAGAGGAGAAGATGCAGTTTGTTCAGTGCATTTCCTGTGTGGTCCTGTCCTCAGAGGAGGTGACTATAACATCTTGGGTCACAGCATATAAACACACAGTCTTCTGTTTTCTTCTACCTGAAACATGTCCCAGCTATTGCATCTGCCTTTAACTCTCAGCACTGCAAAGCACTGCCTCCTCCAGGAATAATTTAGTGATTTTTTGAGATGTTCTGTCAGCTTCTTAGACTCTCAACAAACCATATGATTAGCATGGCTATTAGCTGGGTAGTACTCACTACTCATTATATGGTTGTCTCCAAAACAATGGACAGTTCATTCACTAGTAGGGTGGTTCTTTGATTTATCCACTTGCCAAAGACTCAACACCTCCTTTGGCTTAAACATGATGCTGAGCCTGGAAACTGAGCAAAGCAATGTACCCCAGGAGAAGTACATAGACTTGATGTAACCAAAGACTGCGTGTTCATTTCCCAGCTGCCCAAACTGGAACAATCACACAGAAATTATATTAATTACAACACCACTTGGCCTATTAGCTCAGGCTTCTCATTAACTAACTCTTACATCTTAAATTAACCCATTTCTATTAACCTATCTATCACCATGAGATTGTGGTCTCCTGTAAGGTTCTGACATCTGTCTCATTTGACAGCTACATGGTGTCTCCCTGACTCTGCCTACTCTCTATATATCTCTGTTCAGATTTCCTGCCTGGATTTACTCTGCTAAGTCATNCTCAGGCTTCTCATTAACTAACTCTTACATCTTAAATTAACCCATTTCTATTAACCTATCTATCACCATGAGATTGTGGTCTCCTGTAAGGTTCTGACATCTGTCTCATTTGACAGCTACATGGTGTCTCCCTGACTCTGCCTACTCTCTATATATCTCTGTTCAGATTTCCTGCCTGGATTTACTCTGCTAAGTCATTGGCCAACACAGCTTTATTAATTAAACAATAAAAGCAACACATATGCAGAAGGACATTCCACATCATCTCCCCTTTTCTATCTAATTAAAAAGGAAAGTTTTAGCTTTAACATAGTAAAATTACATATAAAAACAGGTATCAAGCAAGAATTCCAGTTAACAATATTTTCGTGAGTCTAAAGTTTTATATCTAATTTATCTTTTATCATAACTAAGAAAATCTATAACTATAGCTATCTGTCTTCAACTCCATCAAAAACCACAGAAGGATATAATATTACCTAAGTTAACAGGCAGTGCATTGTAGGCAACTTTCAAAGTTCTAGAATTGACAGAGACTTCTTGCTGCCTAGACAGTCACCCAAACAAAGTTTTTCTGTAACGTTGGGACATCCATCTTCAGCCTACAGACCCATAGCATTCGGCAGACTTTTCCATGAAGCAGGAAATTTGAAATTCTGTTTCACCTCTATTGGTAGTTTATTAGTCACTTTCTTCTATGTCCTGTAGAATGTCTGGCAAGCTGTTTCATGAAGCAGGAACCCTAAAGGACTGTCTCACCTTCTTTAGGCAATTCAGCAGTCATTTCTATGTGGGTCCTGCATGTCCAGTTCATACAGCATAACTTCAAGCTGTCCATGTAAGAGCAGTTTCTTGCCCAAATGGCTAGCAAACTCCATAAGGAGCATCTTTGATGCCCATCATCCTCATGAAGTAATTGGTGCTGCCAGAAGCAAATGTGTCTCACTGTTGAGAAAAGTCTAAGTTCTTAAAATATTTTAAATACCATATTCTATAAGTCTTTGAAGTATTGAAGATTGTCTATCTAACTAAAATGTATCTCTGAACATCTAGAAAACCTAACATAATTAAAAGTTTGATTATTATAGATGACTACCTATTAATCTGTATTTCTTAATTATACATTACATTTTTAAATGAGCTCCACAAACATACCTTAAAAAGAGAGAAATACATATACACAGTGTAGCAAATCAACCTTAAATTTCTATCCATAGACCAGAGTCTATACCAATGTAAAGTATTTATCTCTATATATCATATCTTCTTTATTTTTTTCAGAAATTGACTGTGGCCATTAAACATTTATAACTAAACCTTTTAAAATGAAAATAAACATTTATAAACAATCATTTTGGGAATTTCAGCATAATTTTCTCCAAACTGCTTCCTGCTTTTGTTGGGTGAAGTATTTTTAGGGTTCATGGAGACCTTTTGTGGGATCTTGTTCCATCAAACAACATTAGCCTGGAAGAAATCCACAGGTTCACAACTTCTGTGGAAACAAAAGCAGAACCTCTTTTCCAAAGCAACATATTCTTAGACTCAAATTTTGAAGTCAAGATACCTTTATATTGGTTTAACTAACAGCCCCCGGAATCAAATGTCTTTCTGCAGTCAAAAAATTCAAAGAAAACACAATATACATAATTCAAACTCTCTGTGTGTATTTCATCTTTACATGCCTTATTTTTCTTTACTCCTTTAATCTATGACTGTCCATGCTCTTGTCTATACTTTTTCCTCTCTCTCACAAACCTAAGTACATTTTTTTAAAGATATTGTAACACATTCAGAGGTTTATTTTTGTCTGAATCTGTCTTTATCACATATCTGTAATCGTTTTCTGACCAGGAGAACCTTTTTTTTAAGTGCCAATCGAACATGGCTAGGATCAACTCCATGGCCCTATTGACTCTGCCCCATCCAACATGGTAGACTTGTTCACCGCCTCTGCAAGACATGCTCACCGCCCCAGCTCCAGGGATGCAGTGGGTCTATGTTGCCAGTAAGCAATTTGTAACATGCTGCTCACAGACCCCATTTGTTGTTCTATAATAGGACCAGCATGAACTAGGAAGCTGTCTCTTAAAGGAGCCTTGGAGTTTTTGCTGCAAATGCTGAGTCAGGAATTCTTCTCTTAAAGGAATCACATCTCTGCTTGCCTCTAGGAAATAGAGCCTATCTGAAAAAGAAATGAGACTACCAAGAAGCTGAACATGGCTCTATTTTTGTGGGTTTATATTCCTTTCTTAAGCCTTTTTTTAGGTCTTATGAGGATCCATGCCCCCAGACAGTGGATGCCTTTTTGTAATGAGAGATTGCACTTTCATTTCCCGGGCACCCAGACCCAAATAATCACACAGAAACTGTATTAATTACAACACTGTTTGACCTATTAGCTCAGGATTCTTATTAACTCTTAAATCTTAAATTAAGCCATTTCTGTTAATCTGTGTATCTCCATGAGGCTGTGGTCTACCTGTAAGGTTCTGGCATTTGTCTCCTCTGGCACTACATGGTGTCTTCCTGATTCCACCTACTCTCTCTATATATCTCTGTTCAGATTTCTTACCTGACTTTACTCTGCTAAGCCATGACTGAAACAGCTTCATTCATTAGCCAATAAAAGCAACACATATACAGAAGGACATCCCACATCATCCCGGCCTTCCCCACTCACCAGTACACATCAAATATGGCAAGCAGCTCAGTTCCTACACAGTGGGTAGTACAGATTCAACATGGGGGGAAGCACAGGTCCCATGAGGCCAAAGGCAGGCACACATTTAACATGGAAAACACTGTAGATACATCATGTTGGGCAGCACAAATTCAGCACGGTAGACAACACAGATCCAGCATGACAGTCAACACAGCCACAATATGGCTGGTAATATAGAACTAACATGGTAAGCAACACAGATATTTTTGTCCTTATGGTAGTTGATTTAAGGCCTAAGAGCCAAAGTACCTTTGTCAACATCACTCAAGCTTAAGACTGGGCCAAGGCTACAACTTAGGTGTTGTCATTTCTAACCCAAAGCCCTTTTTGAATCTCCTATGCCAGAGATGGGGTCTGTATGCCCTAGGAGCTAGGCAGTTTTCTAAACATGGGAAGGCCTGGTGCCAACAACTGGGGCCACAATGCTTATATGACTGCTGTCATCTCTCTTTTTCAGATGCTAACAAAACATTCCTGGATGCCGGTCCTTGGCTCACCTACTTCCCCAGAGCAGGGTCAGCAGGCCTTTTGATAGAGATCCTGGTAGTGAATATTCTAGATTTAGGTTGCAAGGTCTGTGTACCAACTACTAACTCTGATGCTCTAATGTGAAAGGAGGCACAGACAACATGTACAGTAGGCACGGCTGTGTACCAAACCACAACTCAGGCCCTTCAGGATCAGTGGTGCTTCCTATACATCTCCATAAAGGGAAGACAAGAGTTGATGGTCTTGTTTCCTTGGTTCCAAAGGGGATGAAATAAGAACAATGTCCCTGATAGTCTCTTGTATGTTGACAAGTAGTTTCTCTCCATGTCCTGCCCAATCTTTGCTAAAGTGAGTGATGTGTCAGCACTGACAGAACTCAGCAAAGAAAGTGACCTCTGGCTAACTGGAAACCATGTTGTGCAAAAATCAGCCTCTAAAGCCTGGTGAGACAGGTTAGCTGGTGAAAGCACTTATCACCCAAGTCTGATGTCCTGAGTTCAATCCCCAAAACCTACAGAAAAAAAGAACTGACACCTGAAAGCTGTCCTCTGACCGATACACACACACACATACATATGCACACCACCACCTCCACACCAATCACACACAATAACAAATAAACAGTAATACCCAAATTTTACTTCATTTATTTATACATAAATAAAAATAAACAAAAATCTTTTTTAAAATTTTTTCATGATTAAGGAAATCACCCCTGAGAGGTGGCTGGGACAGGAGGCTGTTTGGCCTTAGTTCACAATGTAACAGGTAGAATTTCAAAGTCCCAGCCACCATCACCTTTCCATCAGAGAAAAAAGCATCCCAGCATGTTTTGCTGAGCTGCCTAAGTTTGGGGAATTTGCGGAGAGATCTACTGTTTCCTTTCAGAGGCTAAGCAACACCTGTGGCCCGTGTTACTCAATCCACTCCAGACAGACTGAACAGTCAAGTTCAAAATGACAGGCTAGGCTGAGAGAAGAGAATCCATGATTATACTTACATATTCACATTTGTAAAAGTGTGTGTGTGTGTGTGTGTGCTGTTAAAATAGGGGACTAGAAGAAAACACCAAGATTCTAGAAGGAACACCCACAACCTAAAATGAAAACATCTTATTTTCGGAATGACCACACCACACAGTTAACTCCAGAGATGCTACTTATTAACTGTGAGAAGTGAAATCCTGGAGGCGCTATAGTCAGTGGCAGCTCGTGTGGCTTCTAGATGCCTGCTTCTCTTTTGACATCATTTTAAAGTCACAGTGCCTTCTGACTGGGCCTACAGGTTTGGTTTTTACATGGTTTAGATTGCCAAGTCACAATAAGACCCCAGGTGATCCAGAAGTCCCCTGTGTAGGAAAATGCACAAATGGCTCTGTAGGCAGCCATCTTGCCTATAGAGAGTAACTCGCTGAGTGTCCTGGTGTCTTGTTCATATTTAACACAGATGGCAGTGAAGAGCATCACACGAGTCCCAGAACCTTCTTCCCTGTGTGCATCCAAAGGGAGGTGGACCTGGCATGTAATGACAAAGAGGCTCTGAAGAGCCACTTCACAAGGGTTTGCTGTGCTCTTCTGGAAAGCTGGTTGTGCTCCTGGAGGACCCAGGGGCCTCATTTGGAAGATAGGGCTTGCAAAGCTAGCACAGGGGAAGACATACTGCTTGTGTGGCCTGTAGCCCCATAGGTAAGCTCTGTATACTATAATTCCATGAGGATCAGGACCATAGTACCTTCACTAGCTAGCCCACTGTGCATTCAGAAGCAGCATGCCACTGAGCATTGTCCCCTAGCCAAGTTCCAACTGGTCTCCACCCTCGTGCCCTTATGATCCATCCTATATCAGCTCATGACTAACAAGCACCAGCTCAGGTTACACTTGACAGCTCAGTGACAACACAGAATAAAACCCAGTCTCTTTAGCCTGGCCTGGAGGACCTGCAACATGCACATCTCAACAACTTTGTCTCTTTCTACCTTCCTGGCTCACTTTCTCTAGTAAAGGAGGAGCGGGCTGCTTTCCTGCCATCCAGTTAGCTTAACCCCAAAATAATCACAGAAACTGTATTCATTTAAACACTGCCTG
>LOJH01041570.1:0-14369 GCA_001685095.1 Ellobius talpinus | reverse complement strand
AGTGGCATTCCGAGCATTGGCAATCTCAAAGCCTGCCCTCACAGTGACACACTTCCTCCAACAAGGCCATACCCACTCCAAAAAAGCTACACCTCCTAATAGTGCCACTCTCTATGAGATTATGGGGGCCAGCTACATTCAAACTACCACAATGGGATTGCAGCTGAGAGTTTGCCTTGAATCCTAGAGAAGACTTTGGACTTGTACCATTGAATGTTATAGAAAGAGTTGAGACTTCGGAGATTCTTGAGATACACCAAACACATTCTTCATTGTGAGATGGAAGTGAGAGTTTGGGGCCAGGGACAGAATGTTATGGTTTGTATTTTAAATGTTCTCTAAAATCACACAATAGAGGGTTGATTTCTAGTTAAAGACACTGTTAGAAACTGGTAAAACCATTTAGGTGGTGGTACAAAGTGAGAGGAAATGGTTAATATTACCAACCTGACAAGATCTGGAATCGGCATAGCAGTAACACTGTGAGCATCTCTGTGAAGAACTACATGGTTAAATTAATTAAGGTGGGATTTCTTGCCATAAATGCAGGTAGCATCATTCTTTGGACTATGGTGTGGGACTGTATAAAAAGCAGAAAGCTATCTGGGGGTCTCCCTGCTTCCTGGTAGAAGGTACAGTGTAACCAGCTGCCTGTGCCATGCGATCACCATAGACTGTACTCTCAAACTGGGAGACACAGGAAGCCTCTTTCTTTCCTGAGTTGCCTTATCAAGATTGTTCTCCTAACACAGTGGTTCTCAACCTTCATTATATCATGACCCTTTAATACAGTTCCTCATGTTGTGGCAATTCCCCCATATGAGTTTATTTTTGTTGCTACTTCATAGCTGTAATTTTGCTACTGTTATGAATTGTTATGTAAAGATCTGATATGTAGGATATCCCAAAGGAGTCATGACCCACAGGTTGAGAACCTTGTCTTAAATGGACAAGTGGGATTCTGGTTCCTACCCTTTCCTTCCTAGCCCTGGTGAGTCAAACCACTTGGGTTTCCTGTGTGTTCCCACCATGATCTTCTGTTTCACTGCAGAACCCAAAGTAATTGAGTCAACCAACTATGTACCAAGCCTATAAACCACAAGCCTAAGTCACCCTTTGTTCCATTGTATTGATTTTCTCTAGTATTTTCCCACACTGATGGAAAGTGATTGTAGAACCAAGAAGCAAGGACTAAACTGTATGCTCTGAGTCCAGAGGGCACATAGGGGAAAAGATCACACTGTAGTCCTGGCCACTATAGAGGGAGTTTTTAAATTCTCTAAACCCACAGCAGGGGGGAAGGGGGGTTCTAAAACCAAATGTTTGGGAGCCAGATGAAGGCATAAGCCACAAACAATCCCACACCAGTTTGGAATTATGATTAATAGAATGCTTATTTATTTAAAGGGAAAAAACTTACAGATCACCGTCCCAGACAACAGCCCTCTATGCGATCAGGAAAGGAGTCTAGAAGCCGGACGCGGAGCCGGAAGCAAGAGAGTGAGCAGAGGGCAATTGCTGCTTTTTTTTAAAGAGAGAGAAACCATGCCCCAATGGGCTGGTTGGTATCTCAGCGGCTATTGGCTGAAGGAGAGGAAGGAGCGGAAGGAGATCCCGCAACACTTTGGGAAATATCTTAAAGAATGATAGTACTTGTCAAAGAATAACATCTTAATTTAGAAATCCTCTCATTACCCATTGAGCATCATGTACAATCAAATATACATTGACCATATCTTATATCTGTACAACACTTAGGCTTCATGGATAGGATAGTGTATGTTCTTACTTATCCCTAGAAAAGCAAAATTATAAAGTAGAGTGGGAAGTGGATGAAGAGCCTTGAAGTCAATTGCACCATCTCCTCAGGTCAGTCCTAGCAGAAATGCACAGACCAGAACTTTGGGTGCTTGGAGCCTGCAACTTTGTTGCAAAGCTGGATAAGTGCCTGTAGCATGAGAAAGACAAAGGGTAGCTTTCAAAAGGAGAGGTGGGCTGACAGGCCTGAGGCTCACATCTTTCACCAGCTTCCCCGTGTACCCAGGATCATCCCTGCAGGATCTTTACATCTTCAGCTTCTTCTGCTCTTCCTTTTCTTCCTTTTTCCCCTCCAAGCTCAAACATAGCCTGGCCATTAGAAAAAAAGAATAAAACCATTGCAAACTGCAAATATATGATTGCACAAGATCCTACTTGTCGAAAAGCAATTCTATAAAAAGCTGTGGCACATTGGCCTCAGTGAGGTGCTTCCCTCCCCTTTCAGAGCTCTCTTAACAGCTACCTCTGATGTGTGCACAACATCCTTTTCAGAGTGAGAATATCTTTGGTTTATGTTGAAAGGCTTGGGAAGAGTAGAAACATGAGATCACCACTTCTGAGGACCCACAAATTGCAGCCCACCTGCTAATACCAGTTATTTTTAATGTTTGCTACAGCAGTTCAGACAAATTCGAAAGACATGTTTGGATTTTCATAAAGGCAGCAGCAGGGGGGAACGACTGCTGTAACACAGGGGCAGACAATGCACCCCTTCTGCCCAGTTCTCAGTAGGGCGCCAACATGGACAGGAGGAAAGAATAAAGCCCTCTGAGCCATCAGCACTGATATAACACTCGCCATGCAGCAAAACCTGAGCAGTTTTAAAAATCGGGTTTTTTTCACTATGACTATTTGTAATGAATATAAATATTTCTATTAAGATTAGCAATCTAAGCTCATGAGGTACTGAAATAGAAAAGGGAGAAAAAGAATGAAGAAGACACATGACAATGGAACGTGGGGGCTGGTGGCAGCCTGATCACAAATGAAGTGTGCAGATGCAGCGACAGATCACATTCAATAATATATAAGGCACCTGCCTTGCAAGGCTGATGATCTGAGTTCAATCCCTAGAACCCAGGCATAGGTGGAATGAGAGAATCAGTTCAGCTCTACAGAATTGTCCTCTGGCCTGGAGGTCACACTGTGGCACAAGCACCCCTCCTGGCACACACACCATGGAAACACAGAAATACACACACACACACACACACACACATACACATACACAGAGAGAAAGGGAGAGACAGAGACAGCGACAGGGTCACAGAGAGAAAGAAAATAAATGAAATTTTAAAAAATTAAAAAATAGAAATAATGGGAAAATATGGGAGATGGGCAGAGGTGTAGGAGAGAGAGAAGAGGAGAGTTAGAAAGGGATTAAATATTGTTCCCAGATTCTTCAAGTGCTCGGGTCTTTTGTAATTAAAGAAGGATGAGATAACATTGAATGGGGAAGGATCTGGGAAGAGTTGGCAGAGGAGTAAAACATGATTCAAATATAGTGCATGAAAAATTTTAATAAAAATGAATAAATACAAGAAAAGTTTTTGTTTAAATAATTTTTGGCCTCTTGTTTGAGTTGCTGGTTAATCTGATTTCTTGTGTGTTACTGGTTTACTTCGTTTTTGTTTGCACAGTTGTTTGTTTTTTCTTGTGGGATGGACTATGGGAATGCATTTCTAATTCCGCTTCTGAGGAGGCCTTTCAAGGTATCACCAGTGCACGCCCCTGACTCTGTCACAGGACTTTTGACTTTATGAGTCTGCTTCACTATATGCTCAGTTTAAAATACCAGGACAGACTGGTTTGTAGATGTGTGTTGGGGAGTTGTTTTTATTGTCATCCTCATGAAAGATTATAATATTTTCCACAATGTAGAACCTGCCCATGAAAATTCTTAATGCCTAATGTATCAGGAATGAGAAGGACAAATCTTGAGGGTATTTTTATTATATACAGTATTTCTACTTCATATGAACATGCAGATATAAATGTGATGCATTAAAAGACATACTCAGTATGTGTCTCCTTGATCCTTGCTTTGGGACACTCAAAATTGATAACACATTTGGCTAGTCATTCAACTAGGTTATTAATACTGAAGAGTGGAGAATTTTTCAAGAGTTAGCAAAACATCTGATTGGCTGCAAAAACTATTTTGGCTGGATATCTAGGTGCAGGTTCTCTTTTATTTGTTCAAGGATGTTTGTTCCCTTATGGTCCCACTTTCATCTAATTTCTACCATTTTTGTTTCCCAAGAAGTCTTCGCAATTTCAGTCTTATTTCTTTCTCACGGTGACTAACCACGTCCCTGTTGAATGAATTGGAACCTAATGGTTTTAGATGTTTTTTGGGGTGTGTGTGCTGGTCTTGCTTAGTCACTGTGTATTCAATCTTGTTTGCTTGCTCTCCTCATTCCTTACAATTAGAGAACTTGTATGTTGGATGCTAAGAGATTTGCCCTAGGCTGATTAGACAACTGAGGCTCCCCAGCCCTTTCCCATCATGCCACACTATCCTTTAAAAACAGATACATCTTGACCTTTTTGCTCATAGTCTCTCTCTTCCCACTCTTCAACTGGACTTTGGGAGCTCAGCCCAATGATCCACTGTGAGTCTCTGCCTCTGTTTCCATCAGTTGCTGGATGAAGGTTCTATGGTGACATTTAAGATAGTCATCAATATGACAACAGGGCAAGGCCAGTTCGGTCACCCTCACCTCTACTGCTTAGGGTCTTAGCTGGGGTTACCCTTGTGAATTCCTGGGAATTTCTCTAGTGCCAGGTTTCTTGTTAGCCCCATAATGACTCCCTCAATCAAGATATCTTTCCTTGTTCTCATCTCTGTACTTCCTCCATTTCGACTATCCTGTTCGCTCAAGTTCTCCTTCCCCCACTTCCCTTCTCTCCTTCTCTTCCCCTTCTACCCTTCCTTCTCCCCCCACCTCCATGCTTCCAATTTTGTCAGGCAATCTTTTCTATTTCCCCTTTCCATGTGGATCTATATATATGTTTTTCTTAGGGTTCACCTTGTTACTTAGGTTCTCTAGGATCATGAACTGTAGGCTCAATATCCTTTGCTTTACAGCTCATATTAACTTATAAGTGAATACATACCATGTTCATCTTTCTGGGTCTAGGTTACCTAACTCAGAATGTTTTTTTTCTAGTTCTACCCATTTGCATGTGTAAATATGCCACATTTTCTTTATCCGTTCTTTAGTTGAGGGGCATCTAGGTTGTTTCCATGATGGAGACACCCACTAAAACAGTTTATCTGAGCTAATGGGAGCTCATTAACTCTAGCTGGAAAGGGTAGGAATCACCACAGGTCCAAACTAGTTCCGAATGTGAGTGACAGATGTATGGCTGGGGCAGACTGCAGAACCACTGGCAGTGGCACCAGGATTTACACCTACTGCTTGTACTGACTTTTTGGGAACCTATTTTCCTTGGATGGATACCTTGCTCAACCTAGATATAGTAGGGAGGGCCTTGGAACTTCCCCAAAGCAATGTGCCTTATCTTCTCTGAGGAGTGGTTGTGGAAGGGGTGGGGGAGTAGGTGGAGGGAATGGGAGGAGGGGAGGGAGTGGGAACTAAGATTGGTATGTAAAATGAAAAAAGATAGTTTCTTTTCTTTCTTTAAAAAAATAAACACACACACACACACACGCACCCATAATATTGAAGTACCAGCAACCTAGAACATAGATCTTATGATTAAAGGTACATGTCCAGAAGATTCAGTCTGGAAAAAGTCAGAGGAATTCTCTGAAGCCACAGAACTGTGAATTTCATCAGTTCTCAAGAAGACAAGAAACATTAATTCAAGGTCTATAATGTATAGCATTCGATTTTAATATAGTTGCATTTTATTTATTATATATCAGTATCAATCAGTTGTGTATAATTTGTTGGCCTTTGTACCAGGCTTTTTCTTTTGGGGACCACCAACCAGCTCCAAAATCATGACACGGAGACTTCTTATTAGTTATGAATGTTCAACTTGGTTTAAGCATATTTCTGGCTTGCTCTTTTAACTTAAATTAACCTGTTTCTCCTTATTTACCTTTTGTCTCAGGGCTTATTACCTTTTCTAATTTTGCTTATCTTAATTCCACTGCTTCTCTATATCTAGCTGGCAGCTGCCTGGCTTCTGGTCCTAGGCATCTCCCTCATTCTCTCCTCCTTCTCTCACTCTTTTCTCTCTCTCAAGACTAGATTTCTCATCCTATTTATTCTCTCTGCCTGCCTGCCCCACCTATCCTTTCTCCTGCCTAACTATTGGCTATTCAACTTTTAACTAGAGTGATCCGATGCCTTAGTCAGAGAAGTGAAATAAATGCAACACATCTTTACATAATTAAACACACATCCTTACATTGTTGGGGGTAGCATAAACAAATGAAACATATCTTTTCCTAGCTAAAATAATATCTCACAATAGGTCTTGACACTTCTTATGTCTATTTTTGTATCATATAGATGTAACAATTCAAGGACTTTATAGTTAAAGCAGGTGAATACAATTGAAAAACTATGGCTAGGCATTTGGAGGCAAGGGTAATTTTTACCTGGGCTAGAAATTAAAAAACAATTCAAATGTTCAGACAGTTAAGGGCAAGGCATTATAGAACATACAAAAATCAGTCATGGGCTATTCCATGAAGAACCTAATAATCTAGAATGGGAGATTCACCATGTTGACTTGTTAAGCATCATCCATGAGGCAGAGATAAAGTAAACCAGAAAACTGAGAGTTTCAGCTATTTTGGCTGTGAAGTGAGTTACCCAAAGACTTGGTGGCATTCAGTACCCACTCATTCTGAAGCACAGGAGCTAAGGCAGGATACATCAGGGACAGTGGGTCACAGCTATGTGATGTCCAGGGCCTCTACTGGATTACTCAGCCTGTATCAGCTATTGTTTTTCATTTTTTTGCATGTCTGGCAGCCAATGCTGACTAGACTCAAGGATTTGTAGGCTGTAAGGCACAGAACTCCTCAGGCATCTCACTGTCTACTGTGGGGGAATACTCTTGCACACTCTAAAGATTTGTCACTCATATTGGCTTAATAAAATGCTGATTGATCAGTAGCCAGGCAGAAAGTATAGTTGGAGCAACCAGATTAGGAACATTCTGGGGAAAGGAAAGACAACAGAGAATCAGTCATCAGGCAGACACAGAAGAAACAAGATGAGAATGGCTAGCTGAGTAAGGTACCAAGCCATGTGGCTAAACATAGACAAGAATTATGGGTTAATTTAAGTGGTAAGAGCTAGTTAATAATAAGCCTGAGTTAATTGGCCAATAGTTTATAATTAATATAAGCCTCTGAGTGTTCCTTTGGGACTGAATGGTTGCAGGACCGGGCAGAACAGAAACTTCTGTCTACAAATGGCATCCAAACGTTTGGCAAGAATTTCCACATAAAGTCTGAAAAAAGATTTTTTAAAAAAAGATTCTAGACAGACAAGAACAGAACAGCGCCAAATGCAACATCTCGATAACCGTCATTTCTCCAGTAGACTCTTTGCTACCAGCAAGCAGAGGTGTGGGTCCTTTGAGAAAGGCTTCCTGACTCAGCTAGAGGCAAAACCTTGCAACTCTTTTAAGATGTTTTTCCACTGAACACTTAAATGGTGTTTATGAGCAGCTTGTTTCAGACTTCTTGGTGGTAGCATGGACCTAGAAACTCCACAGAGTTGTGCCAATAAACATGGCTCCCGCCAATACTTCCACCATGAAGCTTGACTCTCAGGAAGTCAAGTAATGGGTGAAACCAGTCACCATAGTTGCCGCTTTAATCCTAGGTATACTGCCTAACTTATTAAGGTCCCATGTGGTCAGAAGAAGATAGAGATATACGGTAAAGACAGATTCAGAAAGAAAAAAAAACTCTAAATGGTTTACAATATGTTTAAAAGTATACATAGTCTTGGGAGAGAAAAGAAAAAGGATAGAGAAAGTCCTTATAAAAGAAACTAAAAAGCCATGTAAAGATGGAAAATACACAGGGAGTCTGAATACTGTATGTTGTTGTGTTGTCTTTGAATTGTTTGATTGCTGAGAAAAGAGCAACAGCCACTAAAAGGCATTTGATTATAAATGCTGCTGGATTAATCCAACCTATATATTTTGAAAATGACTTGATTTCAAAATTTAAGTCAAAAGATATGTTATTTTGAAGAAAAGGTTTTGCTTTTGTTTCCACAGAAAATGAGAGGCTGTGGAGTCATTCTGAGTTAAGAAAAATAAGGTTTGAATAAGTAAGAACCCCTGAAAAGTCTCTAATGGGAATGGATGGCCCAGATGGTCCGAAGTTTCAGAGCACCTCTGTTGTAGTTTCTTCTGAGTTCTACATGCAGAGTGGCTTCAAGGCTGCTGCTGAAATGATCAGACCTCACAGAATACTCCACTCAGGACTTGATCATAATCCTAAATTTCTAAGGATCCCTCAAAGATTACCAGTGTTCTCAATCAGCAGGAAGTAGCCTAGAAAACTATGCCCACATTCCCCCCTCAATGAATTATGGATGTTTGTCTTTGTTTGGCATGTTGATTAAAAGTTGTTAAGGATAATGGTCAAGTTAAACAGAGGAGATTAGATTTAAGGCTTTTTGTTTTGAAAAGAAGAAATAAAAGAAATGCTGTGGGATAATGCTCTTGTACAACATAAAGATTTGTCACTCATAATTGTTTAATAAAATGCTAATTGGCCAGTAGCCAGGCAGGAAGTATAGGTAGCACAACCAGACTGGGAGAATTCTGGGAAGAGGAAAGGCAGAAAGTCAGTTACCAGCCAGACACAGAGGAAACAAAATGAGAATGCCTTACTGAGAAAAGGTACCAAGCCACATGGCTAAAAATGGATAAGAATTATGGGTTAATTTAAGTTGTAAGAGCTAATTAATAATAAGCCTGAGCTAATGGACCAAATAGTTTATAATTAATATAAGTCTCTGTGTTTTTCAAGACTTCTGTCTACAACTGTCTTTTTGTGTTGCCTCCATCTCACCCATATTTTAAAATAAAGAGATATGAAGGTTAGCATTTTCTAACCTGGTATTCCTTAAAAGCTATTCTGCCACATTATTTTCATTACAAAACCACCAAGACTAGCCTGTTTCTAATGGAAGCTAGTTATACTCTACCTATTGTAGGAGTAGCACCAACATCTTTTACACAGGAGATCAGAAAGAGCCTCAAGAACTGCCTTCATTTGAGCCAGGTTTTGAATGTCAAATGCAATTTGATTAAGCACAGTGAGATACCTGGTACACTATGTATGGTTCTATCACCTGCAGGCAAAGTGCAAGAGCATAGAGGTCTGGGTAGGCCAAGAATATAGGAAATTCCATACATTGAAGTAACAGTATGGTGTGACTGAAATGCCACACTATCGGCAAAAGGCAATTCTGCTGGGAACCCGATGCTCTTGGAGCAGTAGTTTCAACTTCGGCAACACTGGAACCATCAGGGGACTCTTCAAAAACTGATGTGTGATTTGCATTCTGAAAGATTCAGATTTGATTGCTTTGGAATGTGACCTAAGATTTAAGATGTTTGAAAACTTTCCAGATGTTTCTAACGTTGGTAAAGATTGAGAACTCTAGCAGTGAAAGACATTTAAGAGTGATCTTGTCAGAGACAGTTTGACACACTCTCTAGCAAAGCAGTTTACAGATCTGTCTTCATGTGCTTGTTTGTTTGCTTGCTTACTCTTTGTCTCACTATTGTAGCCCAGGTTGGCCTCAGACTTGCAGTCCTTCTGTCTAGCCTCCAACGGGATATGTGACACTAGACCTGACTACTGTGTGCTTTGCAAGTATCTTCAAATGTCTAGTTCTTTTTCTCGGTATGAGGCTCTATATTCACCTATTAGTGCTGGTCTGTCAATTTGTTTAGCCATTTTTAAGGTCTTGATTAGACAACCCTATTGTTGAGATGTCATAGGTACAGCTACCCTATCACATATAGAAGATATTGACCTATATTTATGTCTTTGAAGTGTTAAAGGATACTTTATATTTGTTGCATTATGAAATTGGAAAGAATCCATTTTTATTACATGCCAGTAATTTGGGGATATTGAGATACAGAGAAGAGTAGTACAATAAGGCTAATCCAGAATGGGCCTGTTTTGCTGGAGGTAACTAAAGAATATGAATCAGTTTAGATAAGGATTTGACCTGGCATTTGCAGACTTCATACAATTCTAGTTCCTACATTCATCCTTATTCTACTTGTTATTTGGCCATTAGAGAGTAGTTTTCCATAAATTTTACATAACATTCTTACATGGAAAAAGTAGGTTGAGCTTACCTTCTTATAAGTCGCAACTTTACAACATTTATAACTTTTATTTGATAAGATGAAAGCTTTAGCTTTGTCCATGTTAAGACTGTTCTGTTGCTCACGGATGGTTTCTTGATATTCTGCTGACAAAACCCAAGATAAGCATTTACTCCTTAGTTGCTAACACACCATTATCTGCTTCACTTATTATATTGACATTGTTGCCATTTGTTAACATTTTTGCATTTAATTTTTAAATTTTTAACTAACACATAAGAATTTTACATAGTATTGAGTATGATATGACATTTCAACTCATGTATATAATGAATATGGACTAGGTCAGGTTAATTGGAATTTATTTAGTAAATATTTAGCCTTTCTTTGTGTCAGCCTCATCAAATGAAATGGGTTTCCACATGATAAGAAAAAAAACAATAAATATGACCATAAAATAAAAGAATGGAGAAAGATGGAGAGCCCTGGAGTTTATACAAGTATGGGATTATATCAGGGGAGCTTATACATCACCATGTATGAAACTTCTTGTCTAAGAAACTGCCCACTTCAAGGCAGACACATTTCTGGGTGTACACCTTTCAAGGTCATAGGGCACATGTGTGAATGCTTAGATGATAGACAAAGGTTCCACAGCATGCTCGATTTAGGATCATAAAAATATCAACATGATCAGTTCTTAAGTTTCTCAAAAATCAGTTTTACTACAACAGAGGAATGGTACTTTAAAGATGTCTACATGTGGCAGCTAGCCTTCTGAGCTACAAGCCTTGCCTCGCTGTTAAGGTTGGGTATTTTCTACTAGTCATTATGAAATATATGGTCAGTTATTGTCTGCTAGTAGATGTCAGTTACTGCCACCATACTACTGTGCTATGAAACATTTGAATTCATTGCTCCTATCAAACTGTGCCCCCCTGCTGATTAACTATCCTTTCCCTACCTACCACTTCTTCTGACCAGAACCAGCTCCTGGTGATGACTATTCTTTCTACTTCTATGAGATCAGCTTCTTTTAGCTCCCACATATTAGTGAGAACATGTGCTATTTGTCTTTCTGTTCCTAACTAACATTTCATTTAACATACTGTACCCCAGCTCCATCTGTGTTACTAAAAGATATCCTGTTTTGCCAACTAGATCATAAGCATATGATGAAGGACAATATCTTGGCTTTCTATCTGTCCTCAGTATCTACTTCAATTCCTTGTATTAGACACTACCCCAAGAAAAAGCTTGTTGGTAGCAATAATTATGAAAATCACATAAGTATTATTGGATGATTATTATCTGAGCTATGTGTTGTATGATTCTCACTTGGCAAGAACCCATTTCTTCATCCACAAGGAAGCTGTTCTACACCCTAGCTCATGAATAGTAAAAGTTGTGTCTATTAAATATTTTGCTCTACTTGTGAAAAGAGAGTTTAATGACTATTGCAATCATCAGTATTAACTATCTAACAAAATTTAAAATGTGTCTTTTTAATCCTAAAGATGTTAGAAGTCATTAATATACGTAACTCTGTATTAGTTCTGTGTTAGTGAAAAGGAAATAGAATATAATTACAGGTAAAGAATATTTTCCAAAAGTGCTTCTATGGTATTTGCGAGTTAGGTAACAATGTTTGACATATTGTAGACAAGAGTCCAGGATACGGAAAAGATAAATATCTTACTCAGGGTTCTTTAGCCAACAATGATAGGAACTAGGATTTTCCTCTAGGCATCCTAACCCTCGTGTCTGTGTCCCCAACCACAATACGTGCAGTTTTTAAGAATTATGATAAGTGATATCATTGCTATCCTGAAGAAACCAATAAGGTAATCGGAGTAAAGATAACAGAGCAACGCAATATATTGCAATCCTATATTCTGAAATGACAAGGTAGATATAAGCCACTAAGATTTATTTTGAACAGATTTGAGTATTAGATGCCTTTCAATTGGTAATGTAGACCCCATGAAAACCAAAAAGACCCCTTAAGGAAATACTGCATGCCAGCTCAAGGTCAGCCACTGAGTCCGTTCCTTTCCCATCTTAAAATTATTTTCCATCAGCGTGAAAGCAGAAACAGGAGCCCTGACTGAGGTGAACAGGGCCTTTCATCTTCCAGGCAAAGGGACCACTTGGGAAGGCTGGAATGAGGAGAGCTGCGGGGGTGCTGAACCATTTTAAAAACACATGAAAGCAGGAGCTTAAGAGAGAATTTTTATGAGGACTGCGAAGTCAAGGGCGCACTCGGATGCATGCACTCAGGAAACGTGGGCTACAATTGATCAACGATTAAAATTCCTCAGACCTTTAAAATGCAAATGATTTGAAAAATGTCATATATTGGAAAAACTAAGCATTCTCATTTTGAGAGCTACAGCGTGGTGATTTATTTTAGAGAATTTTAGAAGTTGCAGGAAAGTCACCAAAGCTCCAGTGCCAATTATCAGATGAAAACATTGCCTCCTGGGGCTTGGGGGAGAAAGCCATTGATTTCTCACCTCTGCCTTTCTATGCTTCAGAAATTGGTGGGAGCAACTGAACTTTTCCATTTTAACCTTTGTGTGGATAATGACACCAACTCTTTAGTTAAAATGGAAAGACAATGTCACAGGCTCCTGATTTTGAAAACAGCCAGTTCCAGCTTCCTGCTCCAGTTTTTTGCAGATGGAAGTTAGGTGCATGCATTTGCAATGACTACATTTTCTTTTCGTCCTTTGGACTTGGCTTGCTGCAGTTTTTACTCACTAAAACACATTCTTTTCCTCTCATTGGGACCCTCTAATTACAAGGCTAAGTTTGAAGATTTCAACTTATTCTGGCACACAGCATGGTGACTCAAGATTCAATTCTCCCCCTCAGGCTATCTAATTAATAAAACTCTAATTTTTGTCAGGATACCTTCAGTAGGGGTTTTAAATAACTAGTTCTCAGAGAGCTCTATTTTGCCGTTGTCAAAAACCATTCTTTAATTCTGCTAAAAATAACTGAGGCTACAGTAAATGAAATACACAGTTTCCTCCCCTTGTGAATATATGGTAAGATCCTTAAGCATTTGGCTGTTTTAAATATGTGTCAGGAAGAGAGAGACGAATTGGGAGGGGAAATTTTGGCACGGAAACACGGGGCTCAGTTGCCTGAGGAGGTGCCTTCTCCATCCCAAAGGGTTGGGAGAAGAAAGAACTAGAGGTTTGTAGGCTGTCATTTCTTCTGAGTCCTTTACTGTCTACATGGTCTCCATAAACAAATGATTTTTCACTAAAAAATGAATTCAGTATAAGTTGCATTTTTTCCCAAAGACAATAAGGAAGAGAATTGTCCTTTGATTTCATTTTCTTTAAGTTCTGTCATGAATAGCAGTCAGGGATAGGAAACGAATCGATCCATGACGAAAAAAAAGAGAAATTATACATGGAGAACAAGAAATACAGCATTTAAAAAAAATGATTCTCAAACATTTATTATCACTTAGAAACAATTCTCATCAGTTTGTGTCTCTGGTCCTCAGCAATGAAATTAGCTCTTGAGTTTTTTTAATTTAGGAAGAAAATGCATTAATAAATTTAAAAATATTCATTGGAGCTTTTGTATGTTGCCAGACAGTAAAATTTTATTCATTCTTTTTTATTTCAGAAGAGTTGTTTGTGTTCACTATCTTCTAAATGTTCTGGAAGCTGAGAAACAGCAGACAATAAAATATACAAAAATCTCTTCATGAAGTGTACTATAATGACAGAATAATCTAATCGGTAAGCAAATTACATATTATACTAAGAAGTAGCTGACTGTGCTAAGAAGAAAAATAGTAAAGAATAGGGGTACCATGGGAGTTCTTGGGGAATTATAATTTTCAGAAAGGGTAACTGGGGAAGGATTGGCTGGCTGAGAAGCCTACTAAAACACAGTGAAAGCTGAGACTGGGGGCAACAGGCTCTGAACATAGAGCCATTATAAAGGCACCAAGACGGAAAGATCCAAGACTGTTCAAGGGAATGAGTGTGATTGGGGCAGAGTGAGCCAGAGTCTAGCCCTGCAGCCCAGGCTGCTCAGAAATCTCAACCAACCACCATTCTCTCCTGCATGCTGGGGTTTTAAGTGTGACTTCCCATGCCTGGATCCTTACAGGCCTTCCATGTGCTAATGAGGGCTTTGAGGCAGAACAAATGAACTGACAGTGTTTAATAGGATAGGTGACTCCTGTATCGTTTTTTTTTCTTTTTTTATTGAAATTTTCC
>LOJH01041568.1:0-11415 GCA_001685095.1 Ellobius talpinus | reverse complement strand
ATTGGCTGCTTGATGAGAGGGGCTTCAAATCCACTGCTTGATGAGAGGTAGAAGGAAGTCTTTAAAAATTGTATTGAGTTTTGTACTTATGCCCATGCACATGACTCTAAGAAATCATCCCTTCCCCCAAAGGCTAGAAAGACCTTAAGTAATGTATTGTAAAGTGTGAAGAAGCTTGTTCTAAAGATATTACTGAGATACGTATTCTTTCACTTTTTGTTTATGTAAAGAAAGAATAATCTGAATAGGTCTGACCTCAGCAGTTGAACCCTTCCCTGTAGTAGAGACTCTGTCTGCTACTATTATTGGCTGTTGTAGAGTTAAACTACCAAGGAGTCAAAACCCATAAGTGATATACCATCCTAACAAAGTAAATGAAATTGGAAACAGATCCCTCCTTGTTTAATACCTCAGCTAGGACCAAAGCCCCAATGATTACATTATTTCAGTCATAAAAGTGTAAGTAAAAAAATCCACATAACAAGTACATCTGAATTACAGAAGCTTAGACAGTGAGCGTGTTTAAAATAACTGTTTGTAGCATTTATGATACAGTTCCTTGAGAGAGGCCTTTCCCAGTATGTGTGGTGTCCCGTGTTAAATCCCTTGTGCCACATAATAAATAAACAATTTCTTAGTTTGAGATCTTTTGTTACGTAGCATCACAAACTGATACAGAAGAGTACATGAAGACGGCTGCTGATTAACAATGCTGGGTGTGTTGTCTATTCACAGGAAAAGGAAAGACATGAAAAAGTCTGGTAAAATTCTTATTTTAATGTTCCTGACAATCTGAAATCTGATGGCATTTTAGAGTTACCTTATACTGGACTCATATTATAATGTGAAATACAATTTATATTAGTTCAAATTGATTGTCACATCCCCTGAACCTACTATGCCGCTTTTTTTTGAATGCCCACTAGACTGCAATTACGTTTACTTCTCATGTGTAAAATAAACTGCCATCTGGTTAAAAGTTAAAAAAAAACCAAATCAGGGATTTGAGCGTTTCGAATAAACAGATGTCTATTGTTGAATAAACTGACATTCTGGGTTACCAATTTCTTCATTTCTTTCTGCGAAAAATGCTTGGTTGGAGCATGCACCTGCAGCCTCAGGCAGAGACAAGAATGTGTAGCAGGATAATGTGAACAAGGATCTCTGAACAGCACATGGTGATGTGCAATTGATAGAGGGCTTCTGTTTGTGCCTCTATCAAAGCATAATGTGTATTTAAAGAGTTATAAAATTCTCAGTCTTCCAGACAGTTGCAACAGCACTTGTGCTGTCTTTCTCATTAATATTCGACATGATTTCTTTTTATTGTGTCCTAGTTTGGTTCTCATATAAGTTTTTCTGTGACAACAGGAAAATGCTACACCCTGAAATACAAGGGAGGTTTTCAGCCCAGGGAAATCCTAGTTAGATGTAGTTTGGAGATATTTAGTCAGACTGGATACACAGTGAAAACTTAGCATTGAGAAGTTAATAAAGCATTTATGTGTTTACTAATTAATTTAGAAAATGTTTGACAAATTCTCACAATTAGTATACCATAATGCTAAGCATTGAGAATATGACTCATGTAATACCACAATATTTGTTCCTAAAATATGTTTTCCTTTTAAAGTGAAATCAGGGTAAAATGCTATTTCATAAGTAATAATTGAAGTAAATTTGATAAAATATCCCCAATAGACTTTTAAGGCATGTAGTAAGACACAATTATTGGAAAGAAACTTTGGAAGGAAAATAAGATTTCCTAAACAATTTTCTAATTAAAATAATTACATATTTCATATCTAAAATCGGTATCATAGTAGAAAATAATAAATGTATTTTTAATTCTGATTGTATGTGTAGCATATGTGTAGTGTAAGTGTGTGTTCAGTGTGAGTATACATGTGTGGATGAACATGTGTGAGTATGGAATTCATATTTGATATCAGATGTTTTTCTCCATTCTTTCTCATTTTGAAATAGATTTTTTTTCTGAGTCTGGTGCTCATAGATTTAGCTAAGCTGGTGGGCTGGGTAGGCAATGAACTTCTGGAATCTGCCTCTCTATGTAATCTTCAAATGTAGTTACAGAAGTATGCAGTCAGCTACTATATAGGCAACCTTGTTTAGTGGGGGACACTAAGACCATCATGCTTTTACAGCAAATGTTTCTGAATGAACCATCTCTCCAGTCCCAATTTATAAACCTATTTAAGTATATAATACATATACATAATTATAGAAAATATAAAACATATACACATAAAATATAATGTATATGTTATATATACATTTATATAGTATGCCTATATATAATAATATAAATATTTTAAAGTATATTGGACACTGGAGATTGGTTGTATAATTTAAAATGAGATAGTTTTTTTGTTAGATACTAGTACTTTGTTATGGATTAAGTCAGAAACTATACTGTTAGGAAAGCACATGTTCTTGGGAATGCCAAGTGAACAGATCAGGGTGTGTTCTATTGCAAGACATTGTTAAAAGTATGAAGTGCTGGCATAGAAGTTCCTAAGATGTTTGAAATAGTACAACTTCTGAGAAAATATCCAGGATTAGATGTTTTAGTTAATGAAGGTTTTAATTGTTCCAACATTTTTAATAAATGTCATTGTCTCACTATCAATAATAACACTATTTATTAATAGTGAATACTTCAAGTTTTAAGTATTTCCATATATGTTGTCTCAAGAAGGAATGATCTTGTAGAAGAGAAAACCAATGCTGTTTTTCTGCTGAAGGTCACTTTGGGCTCCTGAAAAGGAAAGCATTTTTTTACGCATGCAGATTCATTTATTTTTGGCTTGAATTTTATAGCAGAGAAAAAGCACCAATTCCCCACTGTTTACTGTTCTTAACAGGTCCTCTTGCTTGTGGGTGATCTATAAAGTTGTGAAGCAAAAGCTCTTCACACAAAGAAGTTAAGCATGATCTTCCAAATTGTGTCCCTAAACTGTAATTATACAAATTTGACCAACTCATCAATTACTAAAGTGTGATTCTGTTGAAGAATATGTCTCTTGTGTGTGGAAGGTAGACTTAAATTTAAAACTACATATTAATTTTAATTTTCATTTTAAACTTTAAATGTAATAGCTGAATCATAAAAGAATGGTTTTGAACTTTGCAATTTGTTCAACATAGAAATAAGATAGTCTCTGGGGCTGGAGAGATGGCTCAGAGGTTAAGAGCACTGGCTGCTCTTCCAGAGGACCGAGTTCAATTCCCAGCAACCAAATGGTGGCTCACAACCATCTACAATGAGATCTGGTGCCATCTTCTGTTGTGCAAGCATACATGCAGACAGAACACTGTGTACATAATAAATAAATAAATCTTAAAAAAAGGAAATAAGATAGTCTGTATTGTGACTTAATTGCTAAATAATAATGAAAATTTTTATAAAAAGTATATAGCCTAGGATTCATGTTAAATTATTGCCACAAAGTACAAATTTTTGTGTATAAAATACATCATTAAACTATTACTTGTTTAGGTAGCAAATTGATGTAATCTATTCTGTGTAATTTTAAATGGAATATCTCCAATATATTTTAACTAAAAATTGTTAGTGATATTGTGTTTTGTAGGAATGATACCCTGCCCTGGGCATCCAGATATAAATATGATAACCTGATACAAGCTAAGGGTAGAGAAGCACATGCACTCTGGTGGGAACTAAATAACCAGGTACAGCTTAATGGTAGCAAAGAGAATACACTCCAATAGAAGCTAAATAAAGGGAGCATGACGGCCTGATAGGACACCTTGTTTTAATCTACTTTTCACAACGTAGAAATGAGAAAGAAGAATGGCCCACTTGCAAGCAGTAAATCATATTCAGGCCAATGTACTGGTTGGCTGCCCTTCCTGGGTGGCTGACTATGCAGGAGCTATTATTATAGATAGAGAACAGGATGTAAGGAGGGGGGACTCTGGAGTCCAATGGACTGAGTGTGAATCCCAGGTCAACCCTTACTTCCTCACTGGGTGACCTCAGCAAGTAATGAGCATCACAGAGCTTCATGACTCCATGGCAACAAGAGGGAAGTAACCACAGTACCTCATTATGTAGAGAGGATTAAAGAGGTGATTCATATAACTAATGTAGGACACTGAAGTGTTATTAATGACTATGTACAATGGGCTCAGAGTTGATGATTCTTTATAAACATTGAAGTAAAAAAGATTCTTATATCATAAGAAATTCTGACTACTTAGTAAAAAAAACTTCTTAAGCATTTTAAATACAGTATTGGCCAATAAAAATAATTAAGCTCTAGCCAATAAGGAATTTAGCAGGATTCCAGTTATAGGTAAAACCAATAGAGTTAATTAGTAACTCAATTGTGATTACTGTTTTATGAGACAAGGTCTTACTATATATCTTGGACTTGCCTGGAACTCACTCTATAGATAAGGTAGTTTTGAAACTCTGGTCCTCTTGCCTCAGCTCCCCCAGTGCTAAAATTAGACATTTTTGCCCATGTGTGCCATAATCTACATTTGAAATTGTGGCCTTACAAGTATTTCTAAAGAAGTACATTTAATATTCAAAAGAACATGCTAAGATTGAGTTGACCTGTCCTGTTTACAATTAGGATACTGAAGTCTATATTGTTTTGGCAAATTTCACATAGTTATATAAGTCGAAGAAGAGACCTGGTCTGCCATCCTCATCACCTTAAACCATGAAACCCAATATGGACAAGTTCAGCTACACCGCCATATGTGGGCTGCCCACGCATGCTTCAGCCTTGCCAGAGCAAAAATTTCATAGAATCAGTTACATACAGAATCAAGAGTTGTGCCTAGAACCTAGTATCTGAATCCTTGGTAATTAACCACCTCTTCTTTTTTATGAGCAGAGTGGTATAAAATGTTTTTCAATACTAGAAACCTAGTAAGTAAAAAAGGAAGAACCTAACATTGTAGAAATGGTAGACACACAGAGATGCACCTTAAAGAGCATGGTGGGTTGAACATGAGGTTAGTACAGCTAGTAAAACATGCAAAAATTAATAGAATGTTGTGATTATAACCATTCTGCAAGTTATTTTCTCACCATATATCATTATACCTTTGGGTAGGTACTTACTAGGAAGAAATAACACCGTCAATCAGGACGTGTGTGTGTGTGTGCATATATGGGTGGACTGACACTCTTACATGTGAGTATATGTGTAGAGGCTAGAGGCTGATATTGCATTTCTTTCTCAATCACTTTCCATCTTATGTTTTAAGACAGGGTATCTCACTGAACCTGAAGCTTAAAAATTTGGATAGAATGGCCATCCAGAAAGACTAATGGTTCCTTCTACCTTTGACCCAGCACTAGGATTACAGAGTTCATAAGATGTCCAGTGTTTGTATTGGCGCTGGGATCAGAGGTCCCAAGGCTTGTACTGTGAGCACTTTCCAGACTGAACCACAACCCCAGCATGGTTTTAGAATTTTCTAATCTGTTTTCATTATTGTTCTTCATTTGTGATGGGTTGAATTTGTATTTATGTTTGAATTTATAGGCCTGTCTCAGTTCAAAGCAGGAAAAGGGTAACTTTCCCATAATTGCCTTCTCACCTCATCCCAAGTGAACACTCCATTGCTTGGCTTCCACTTTCATAACCCATCTCCCATAGCTTCCTCCAATTGTAAGGAATATGGCTGATGATTAGTACAAGGCTTACAGGTTTCCAAAATCTTGCCAACTTCATAGAGCATGGAGCGACTATAAGATGCCTGGCTTTGGAAGTCGAACACATCATTTCCTAGGCACATATCCTTTAGCTTTCATGGGTTTCTTGCTCTTTACTCCTTTTTCCACGCTCAATTTTCAATACTTAGTATTTAGATAATCAGTGTCCATTCTCCCATATCTCCTGTAGACCCAGTGCCTCTGTTCAACAAGCAGTTTTGAAAATTTGAAAACTTTAATGGATACATGTGTGTGTGAATTTACAAACCTGAATCTTGAATACAAAGAAAATAAATAATTTTCTTTTTTGAAATTCTTTGCTGTTGTTCTTTAGTGTTCTCCTCCATGTTGGAATCTTGTATTTGTTAAGCCATCTTTAAAGGCTGACAATAGCTAAGACTATTTGAACAATTTTTCTTTAAGGCAAATCTGGGGATAATTGTATCTTCATTATATTGGAACAGAAGACACATGACCTCTGTTTTTTAAATCACAAAAGTTTTTCAAAACTTCTTGAGTATGTGTTGCAGGGACATAATAAAAGTAGGTCCTGTACTACCTGTGATGACATGTTCTGTGTCAATCTGAAGTTTAAAGAGGAAAATTATTCAATGATATATGTTGTAATACAGTACCACACTCACTTTATAGGATCTTTAACCAACATCAGCAAATCTGGATCTTTTATACTGTAAAAATTATCTCTCCATTTTGAATAACATTATTTTATGAGATGTGATTATATTGTCTGTAAAACTGGATGTTAATGCTGATGTCACAAGAAATCCTGTGATATATTTCCAATAGTATATATTCAGTGTCTGCCCTTGCTTTTTCACCTGCCCATGGGTTGAACACTTATGCATGTATAACTATAACATTCACAATGATTCCCAGGAAGTGAAGTACCCCTTTTACCCTTGCCTTTTACTCATACTGGAGTACAGAATATTTTCTTCTTTTCTCTTCAGCTTTTAAAACAAAAGCACAATATTCAGAAAACAAACATATTAAAAACACAAATAAAAATTATTGATAATAACAAAATATGACTGAGAAACCATTAAAAGTCTTAAATATATAATAAATATGAGAAAGATTATGAAACATAATTTTATATAACTATATGTTTAAACAAGCCGTTATAGTTTTAAATTAAGAGAAAGAAAATGTGGCAAGGGCTTTATTTACACTTGGAGAATAATATATAGATATATTCTGTTGTAAATTTTACATATCAAGCAACCCAAAAGCAGTCATATTGATTTCTTTATAGATACCTCAAAGGTGTACGAGGAATTGAAGTACTTGTAAGTATCTTTGAGACTTTCCCTGCATTTTGAAATCCATGTATGAACACAATATGTACATTTGCAAAAGAAAACAATAGAAATAAATATTAGAGAAAAAGTAGAATCAACTGTTTGATATATTCATAAGATAAAACATTATATGACCTTTTAAGATTTAATTCCTATTTTCAAGTTATTTACAACCTCAGCATTTTATCTCTATTAAAAATAATATGTTCATATATTAAACCTGGAAAAATGCTAGGGTATACAAATTCATCATACTAGTTTCTGTCTCAGAATGATCAGATTCTTTAACACTTTTAAATTTAAATGATATTTAAACATGTACAAAATTATCACATGTAAAATATGCATAATGCTATGCTTCTTTGTATTATAAAATATGTGGTCATAATAAATTGAAATATTATAAATTGAAATGTTTTAAATTTATAAACTATTTTATGATCCTTAAATTAAAATTCAGTGAAATTATTATTTAAATATCAACATGGATGCATTATAAATTATTTTTTACATATTTTTCCCTTTATTAAAATTAGATACCTTACTCATACACTGTCTTCATTACAGTTTACTCCCCTGTAGTATTCCAATTTACGCACCAAATTTCACCCCTCTGAATCCATTCTCATTCTATGTCTTATTAGAAAAGAACAGTCTTCTGAGAGATAAAAACATCATAATGAAGATGGACAAGACAACCCAACATGAGCAATGAGCAAAGCCCCAAGGGCAGGCACATGATTCAGAGATACACTACTTCACACACTCAGGTGTCCCAGAAGACTTGTTGCAGACATGGGTATGCTATGCCCTGTGTTTGCTGATTCAGTCTCTGAGTTCATATGAGCTTTGCTCAATTGATGTAGAAGGCCTCATTTCTTTTTTGGTCTACATCATCCACTCTTGCTCTAACACTCTTTCTGCCTCCTCTTCCATAGGGTTCTCTGATGGATTTGATGGAGACAAAAAAATTAGTGCTGTGTGTTTCAAGGATTTTCTCTCCACATAATGTCTGGCTGTGGGTCTCTGCATCTGTTTCAATCTTTTGCAGGAGGAAGCATCTCTGATGATATCTGAATAAGGCATTGATCTATGAGTACTGCAGAATATCATTGAGTCATTTTATTAATTTTTTTTTACCAATAGTGTTTAGTTTTATTCTTGGTCTCTGGGCTATCTAGTCTCTGATTCTTAATAACCCAAGAAATATTGTGTGCAGGCTCCATCCTATTGAGTGGGATTTAAGTCATATAAAATTTTAATTGTCTACTCTGTGCCAGATTCCCAAGCATATTTTGTAGACAGTACAAATTGTAGACCAAATGATTGATGTTCACATTTCTCTTTTGGTAGCCTGTAGAGTACCTTTTCACATCAAATATATTAGAATATAGGGATGAATGCTCCATGTAGGCACCAGCTTGACTTCTTCATCAGTGATTTGTGTGAGTGTTGCCCTAGACATTGTCAGTTTTCAGAAGGCAGCCCATTGTGTTAGTAACAAGCTAGGTTGTTTGGGGATTTTCATGGGACCCCCTTTGCTAACATCTCAATTAAATGTAGTCTAGTTTCAGTACTGGAAGCCTCCTTTGGTGACAAGAGATGGTCAGTTGATACTATATATTCTCCATTATTAGAAGACCTCATTTGTATAGCCTTCATAGGCAGTTTACACTAAGCTAAAAATTTTAAACCATCCCTCAAATATACAATTCTAGCTTTCCTTCCTTCCATTATCTTCATAAACTATATCTCCATTCCCTGTTCCCATTTGAGCTGCCCTTTTGTGTGTATATGTCCTACAAAATCTATTCTCTTTTGCCCTTCCAGGGAGATCTATTTGTCCTCCATAGCTTTTTTCTTTATACCTAAATTCTCTGGGTATACAAATTGTAGGTTTGTCATCACCTAATATTTAATGGCAAATAATCACATAAAAGTTAATATATACCTTATTTATCTTTCTAGGTCTGAATCAGCTCCCTCAGAATGATATTTTCCTGTGCTGGGAATTTGTCTGTAAAATTCATGTTACAATGTTCTTAGCAGCTTATTAATAGTCTATTGTATAAATGTACCACATTTTCCTTATCTTTTTTGTTGTTGTTTGTATTTCCTGACAGGGTTTCCCTGTGGAGCTTTGGCTGTCCTGGAACTCACTCTGTACACCAGGCTGGCCTCAAACTCACAGAGATTCACCTGCTTCTGCCTCCTAAGTGCTAGAATTAAAGGTATGCACCACCACAACTCAGCTACCTATTTTTCCTTTGAGAAACATCTAAGTTGTTTTTAGTTTCTGGATATTTATTATGAATAAAGTCAATATGAACATAGCTGAGAAAGTATCCTTGTGGTAGAGTAGAATGTTTTTATTGTATATGACCAAGAGTTGTATTCCTCAGTTTTGAGGCAGATTGATTCCCAATTTTCTGATGATCTGCCATATTGATTTCCAAAGAAGCTGTACAAGTTTGCCCTCCCACCAGCAATAGAAGAGTTTCCATTGCTCTGTGTCCTTCCCAGCATGTGCTTTAACTTTTTTATTGATGAAATATCAAAGTAATTTTCATTTGCATTTCCTTGATTGTTGTTCCATTGTTGAACATTTCTGTGTTTCTCAGTCATTTGAGCCTCTTCTATTGAGAATTCTCTGTTCTCAATTTAAAAATCTCTACTCCATTTTTAAATTGGATTATTCGGTTTTTGATATCTAGTTACTTGAATATTTATGTATTTTGTATAATAGTCCTCTATCAGTTGATAAAAATTGGTGGCAAAATATTTTCCTATTCTCTAGGCTGCCATTTTCTCCAATTGATGATATCTTTTGCCTTATAGTAACTTTTCAGTTTTGTGATGTTCCATTTATTAATGGTTAATCTTAGTGCCTGAGCTGTTGGTGTTATGCTGAGAAAGTCATTTCCTGTGTATTTGATAAAGATGCTCTTTTTGTCCCAATGTGTATTTCTGGCTTTTTATAAAAAAATCAAATGTCCATAGAGGTATAGATTTATGACTGCGTCTTGAATTTGATTCCATTGATCAATGTGCTTGCTTTTATACCAATACTAGGTTGTTGTTGTTGTTGTTGTTGTTGTTGTTGTTGTTGTTGTATTATGGAGCAACTTGAAGTCAGAAATAGTGATACCACCAGCAGTTCTTTTATTGTTCAGGGTAGTTTTTAGGTATTCTAAGCTTTTATCTTATGTGTATTTTATATGAAGTTTTATACGAAGTTAAGAACTGTCTTTCAAGGTCTGTGGAAAATTGTGATGTAATTTTGATTGTGAATGCATTGAATCTGTAGATTGCTTTTGATAGGATGGGCATTTTTACTATGTTAATCCTACCAATTTATGAGCATGAGAGATCTTTCAAATTTCTTATACCTACTTCAACTTCGTTCTTCAAAGATTGATGTTTTTGTTATACAAGTCTCTTACTTGCTTGGTTAGAGTTACCCATGATATTGTATTTTTTGAGGTCACTGTGAAAAGTGTTCTTTCCCTGATTTCTTTCTCATTCTGTTTGTCATTTGTATATAAGAGGGCTATTGAATTTTTTGTTAGTCAATGTTGTACCTAACTACTTTACTGAAAATGTTTATCAGTTGTAAGGGTTTCCGTTTGGATTTTTTAGGGACACTCTTATACACTATCACGGCATCTGCCATTAAAGATACTCTGATTTCTTCCTTTGCAATTTGTTTTCCCTTATATCCTTCAGTTGTCTTATTTCTCTAGCTAAGTATTATATTAAAGTACTTCAAGTACTATATTGAATATATGTGAAGTGAACATTTTTTGTCTTTGTGCCTGATTTTAGTGGAATTGCTCTGAGTTTCTCTCCACTGAAGTTTATGTTTATTATGTTTGCTGTTAATGCCTTATTACATTGAGGCATGTCACAAGTCTCACTAAACTCTCCAGGACTTTTATCATGAATGACTGTTGTTTCTGTCAATGGACTTTTCTAATTCTAATGAGTTGATCATATGATTTTTTTCTTTCTGTTTGTTTATATGGTGAAATACATTTATTGATTTTCATATATTGAACAATACTCTCATCTCTGGGAGGAATTCTACTTTATTATGGTTGATGATCTTATTGATATATCCTTGAATTTGGTTTGCAAGTATTTTATTCTGTATTTTTGCAGAATCTATGCTCATATGGGAAATTGGGCTATAGCTTTCATTCTTTGTTCCATTTTCATGTGTTTTGGGCAATGTAATGATCATTCTGTTGTGGAGTAGTTTGAGGCATATTTCTGTTAACTCTTTTATGAAAATCTAGTAGAACTCTATGCTAAATCATCTAACTCTGGGTCTTTTGGGCAGGGAATAGATTTTTTTTATTTCAGACACTTTTT